>JAMQGT020011240.1:0-20000 GCA_024447675.2 Pterophyllum scalare
TGCAGCACACAAAAAGACCCTGCTCTTAATGACAATGAAGGAGAGAACTAAACGCTCAAAAGCATGGCTACACTTCATTAGAGTCTGTACTGACAATGCTCCTTAGCACAAGGGCAACAAGTCTTTTGCATTGGAGGGCTCAAATGCAAGCAGACTGTTGAAATACCTAGCCAAAGTGAAAAGCAAAGATATACAGCATATGACTGCCTAGTTCACAGCTCATCTCTCCTTGCCTCAGCTATGCTATAAATGGCTGAGTTCACAAATTTAATCGGAAATGGCCAAAAGAGAATAAAGCAATTTAGGTCTTAAATTTGCTTTGATTTTTTTTTTCTCTTAATAAAAAACAAAGATTTAAAAAGTACAAAATCAATAATCATTTAATAATCAGTACTAACATTTGTGACTAATTAACAGGACAGGTTAACAGGTGAGCACAGTCAAAACAAAGATAAAGACAAAGGGGAAGAACAAGGACAGTGTGCGTGTGATCAATAGAGGCAATCAATATTCTTCCCCAGTACCTTTCACTGTTTGGATTAGGACTCACGTTGCACTAACCTCTTGGATTCAAAGTGACTTAGAGAAAATGCCTCACTTCAAACTGAGCGACGCACTCAATCAGTGGCTTTCAAAAAGAAAACAACAACAAAAACCCAAAATAACTCAAGCTTTGACAAATAAATAACATTATGTCTCATTATCACTCAGAGTAGGCCCATCTAAAAACCCCAGTAATGATCCAGGGAGGCATCTTTAGAGATGACGTTCTGGGCCAAAAAGTACTCCAGGACACTGTCAGCCATCTGTTAACAGCGAGCTTCATCAGTCCCCCACCGGTCCTGTCACAAGTCTACGGCTCAAACAGCGTAAGAACAAGTTTGGCTGCGAGGTTCATGCTGGAGAAATGAGGTGTGTGTTTTGTGTAAACGTGTGCTTCTTGGCTCCGCGGGGAGGAGAGGACGACGGGTCACTGTCTATCCAAGGAGCACACCCAGACAGACGAGGTCTCAATCACCCCCATCAACCCTTCACACCCTCCACTTGCTGATGGAAAGAGCCTCTGCACTCATCCACCAACTCCATTACCTGCTGTGACAGGGCTGTGCATTAAATCATTCCGTTTCACCTGGAGAGGAAGGTGAAGGTAGGAGAAAGAAAAGTGGGAGGAAGACAGAGATTTATTTATTTATTTTATAATTCTAGCTGGTGTGTGAGCTAATTTGTACATGCCCACATGCTGGGCCACCATCAGATCATCCCCATCCCAAGACACGCAGGCATGAAGATGAATCACAAGGGAAGAAGAAAAGGGAAAGAAAGGAGAAGACAAGAGAATGTGGAATAAAGTGAGGAAGGTAAGATATAAGAAAGACATATTCAATCGCAAATGGGTCGGACATGATGGCAAACTATAAGTGGGCCGTTAAGCTCAATAGCTTGTTGCAATGCTGCAGTTAGAGTCTATACAGTTGACTGCATTAGCCCTATAAAAGCACACTGCCTGTTCAATCTGGATTAAAAAATAATGTATTTAAAATGTCCTGATTCAATTAGCTCTGGAAAAAAGCAGGAGAAGGAATTAAATAGCATGTCAGATAAAGCTCCCAACACAGATTGCTATGCAGGGCAGAAGCTTGTCTTTAAAAGGGGGATAGGGGAGAAGCCACTGGATAAAAGACATAAGGGATTTGACAACTGTACAAAAGAGAGAGAGAGAGAGACTTATGGGAGGTCTGTACTTTTTTAATCATTTCATTAAGATAGTGCTTAGGCTAATTTAACAGTGGACTTAATAACGCAGACTTTCCTCCCTTTGCTCTGTACACAAGTGTTAACTGCCTGCTGGAACAAAGGCGGCTCTGTTCACAAACACAACACTGCCAAACTGTTAAGTACATTCCTATAAAGAGAGGAACAAAGAGCATTTGAGCGTGGCGGGAGGGGAAATGAATACAGCTACTGAGGGGATAGCACGGCTCGGCCCTTTGATGCCAGGAAATGTCTTTACCATCACAGACAGTGTTTATACTGCTTCGTAGCATACTTTTTTAAGATCGAGGCAACAATAAAATAAACTGGTAGTACTGTGAAATCTCAGTAGGGATGATGTTTGGGAGAGATTACTGCTGAGAAGGAGGGAAAGGGAGTATGAGGTATGTACTGCCAGACAGCAGACGAGCGGAGGAGATGGTGGAGAATTTAGAGGGCTGGACTGTTTTTTAGGGAAGCATAGGAGAGTACTTAGGGGTTACACAATGCAGGAATAATGAAGTGTGCAACATTTCGTGTGTGTAAGTCACAAGAAGGCACAAACACCTATCCGCAGGATAAATGAAGTGTGTGTGCAAGTGTGGTGAAGCGTCTCCCAGCCTCTGCAGCTGCGGTTCCCTCACTCCATGTGATCCATTGGCGGTGACAGACAGGCAAACATAATTTAGGCTTGCCCATCAAAGCACATGCAACACCAGCCACAGCCACTGCAGGCGGAAATATGACGCACCGAATGGAAAATACACAATCCTCCCTCTGTGTCTAAGAAAAGACCAGCATAGATTTGTCATTACCTGAAACCTGAGGAAAAAACACATTTTATCTAAGCTTTTCTACTCTTTTCCCGTGCCTTACCATACACGTGAGCAAAGGTGATCATCTTTTTTTGTCAATCTTCGGGGATATGGGTGAATTTTATGGGCTGAAAGGTTTTACAAAATCTACGAAAATCCTTCTATGAGAGCAAAAGCTGCAACCATGAGCCCTTCAAGTGTTTTATTTGCTGGTTATGGAGTGCCTTCCAGATGTGTAAATCTTGATAATATGACTGGTAAGGCTCTCTGGTTTCAAGGTTTGTTCACATATACTGACCGAGTTGTTCTTGAGAAACTGAATCAGACTCGTTAAACAGACCAATATCGCCACTTAATGATCAAAGCCTGAGCATATGTGAGCCAGTTGCGTTGCATTAGATCAACAAGCATATGTAAATGGACAGAGTTAGTGGTGATTCAAGCTACAGCACATGTACAGAGTGTCAGAAGGTCTGTCTGAGATTGCAGTGCTGCTGCAGGGGAGCCGCTGGAGATGACAGCCGATGGTGATGTTGCTGTTATTTGGTTTGTTTGGTTTTTTACGGCTTTGCGAGGCAGCGGGTTCCAAGCTACAAAATGCAGACATTCCTCAGACCTCACAGCAATCCTTGAAATTTCCTCTTTTCATGTCTTCCCCTCTCTCTGACCGATGCCTTTGCCCTCTTTCCTTCCTGCCTTTGCTCTCTCTACTGGCAAGAGTTAATTTGCACCATGTGTTCTTTAATAGAGATTTGGGGGTGGGGGGGCCGGTGGAAGCGTGTGAACCCGATACCACTGTAAATCTCCACTTCCACAGCGCTACACCCTCTCGCCCCTCCTCCACCTCCTTTTTCTCTCCTCTTCTCTCTCATTCTTTTTTTATTGGCTCGTCACACATTGGACAAGCTGGAAATTACACTGAGCTGAGCACCAGTGGTGAAGCATGCCAGATACCTACTTAAGCTGAGAAAGGGAAGGGAAAAGTGAATGTTGGTGAAAAAAAAAAAGAGAGAGGGGCGTACACACGAGTGAAGTTGTAGGAGAAGGAGAATGTAGGAGAAGGCCAGGAGCTGGGGTAAAATTAGCCATCCATTTTCAGAGCAGAAGCCAATCCAATTAAAGCTTGACCAGTCCACATAAATGTGTTTAGTGTCTGGTTACTACACTCAGTACTGGGTGGCCAGCAAGACACAAGAGATTCTCCTCTAAGTACAATACTCACCACAGCTACTAACACAGTGACATACTGAAAGTAAAAATCATGAGCGAGCAAAGAAAGAATGAAAAGTCTTATCTGGTTACAAGACACTATGAACGTTAGCCTACTTCAAAGGACCCTTTGCCCTCTAATTTAGCATGCGACCCCATATGGAGGAGGCTGCTTTCCTTTCAATAGGAAGGCCCTGGTCGAGTGAATAAACAAGCCATTATTTTCATATACAACAACAAGGTTGGGAGTCCTGTACAGTCTGTGAGCATTAAATCTACCTGCCTTTCTTGGCATCTGTGCTACATTTGTTTTTTCTCCCACTTTCTCATCAACGGCAGAGCCAGAGCAGGCAGCGTTGTCTGTTCGCTCCTCTGCTTTTAAGTTAAAACGTAGTGCTGCACGCCAGAGCGCGGTGACTTCACTGCACGTGTTAGCGAAGACATCAGAGTAGATGCTTTCACTTATGCTCGACTAAAAAAAAAAGGAAAAGCATCTGAGGCAGAGCCAACAATTTCAATAACTCAACAGTAAAAGGTGAAATTAGCACTAAATGCAAGTCCCAACTGTAATTTTTCCCTGGGAAAAAAAAAAAAGACATAAAATGACATTTATACATGCAGCCAAGCTTTTCTGAGTAAACTAATTATCCTCTAACAGAGGGGAGAGTAGTCAAAAGGCTTCTCTACTGAATTATTTAGCAGAGAAGGGTCAAAGAGGTGGCTATTGATCGAGCCTTTCTGAAAATGTTACGGCCACTGGCCTGGCCCTTCAGTCTGACCAACCCCCATTGTCCAAAGGCTGCACCCACACCCCATCTGGGAAAGTAATCACCACTCATAAAAACACACACAAACCCCATTTTGATTTCAGTCTACTTCACTCTCCTCCCATCTTTTATCCTAGAGAAAGAGATAATCCTATTGGTTGAACAACTAGTTTCCATAGCAGCGTTTAGCTAATGCACAGGGAGGGTAGTGAGGGTGAGAGAAAAAAGTGCTATCTGTCCAAAAAAGATGAAAAGAGGGAGAGAAGAGTCAAAGAGCCATGTAGAGGGTTGGGTAGGTTTCATTTTAAACCCACAAGGAGAGCTCGATCCCAGTTGCTCCACTTGCTGGGCCTGAAATGTGTTGTTATCTCATCCTTGCCATTTGTATTGCTTTATTTATTCATCACTGCGCTGGTGTGGACAATCAATCTAACCCGTCTCCCAACAGAGACGGGGCTCTGTAGCTGTCAGAGAGACGCATGCCTGTCTCCATCTGATTTGAGAAATGTACCACGCTTGCAAACCGACACCAGAGTAGGACTACGGCTTGTCAGTCTTGCAAATTGTAAGTGCATGCTTGCATAGAGAGAGCAGCTGCTTTAAGCTGGTCACCAACACGGCAGCTTAATGACCTAATGTTTTTACAAAGAATGGCATTAATGGCTTCACCTCAGTGAAATTTCAAGCGTGCAGAAACAGAGTGAAGGAGGGAGGCGGGAGGTGCTGGGGTGCCTCGTACCTCACATGGAAGAATGAATTAAAATGGTCATAATGGGGAAAGTCACATGATACTGCCAAAACAGCGGCTGAAAACACTTTGCTCATGGGGTCTAGTCACACCCAACTGCAAAAAAGAGGAAAGGGAGGGGGCTATTTGTCAAATACAGATAGGTAATCTGAGCAGAATTCATTTGTCCAAATAGGAAAAAAAAAATATCCTGCTTTGTTTCCCTTTTGCAGGCAAGTGGAAGTGAATGGCCATTCAGTGTTTAATAGCTGTTGTGTTGTGGTTATATTGCTTTAAGGCTAGCTACTCAATAGGGAACATTACAGGCAGGATGCTTCAATCACACAGTCTGCAGCGGGCTCGCCTGGCCGGCTACATCTATAGACGCCTAGATGCCCTTGTCAAAGCTGCTTCCTCAGCAGAGAGCACAGAGACAAGCACACACTTAAGACAACCCAATGCACAACTGTGAAAGGCTGCACCTCCACATGTTCATGCCTGAGAAATGTAGCAGCTTGCTTACAGCAGCTGAGTAGACTGTGGAAGGAAAGGAAAGAGCTGAGACGCGCACACGGATATACACACACAAACACACACACACAAAATTGCCCCTAATGACTGTAGCGCCCCTCTCTCAAGAGATGGCAGCGGCTCCTGCTCTACTCGATAAATCTTAACAAGAAGTGCGACTGATGGCGGTGCTCACTGATCCATAATTGCATTTCAAAATGTTCGATGGGGGTGGGGTGGAGGGTGGCCGCAAAGGGAGAAAGGAGATAAAAAAAAAGAGGAAACTCAGCCTTCCAGGCAGTGACAAGAGACAAGTGATGGCTGTCTAGTCAACCTCCCACCATCATCTCAGTGGCTCAGCACCGGCAAGAGAAACACACAGGTTGAGCACCGCAGTCTGACATCCGTGCTTTCACTGACTCGCTGCACGTGTGGGAATGGATCACAGGGACAGTCACAAACTCCAATTAGCTCATATACACTTACAGATATTTTGCATGGATCTGAATATGTGCATATGAGCTAGCCACAAGCTAATTAGCTTGTGGATCTTATTGTTAAACTAATTCTCAGCACTTTGGATTCCATTAGGACTGCAGTCAGGGTCCACAGAAAACCTAATAAGTGCTCATGTTAAGCATGCGTATTTATGCACATAAATTTGCATCTTTATCAAACATTTTTAATTATGGACTTTGAATAGGTGGCACTTTCCAAGGCAGAATGTTATACAGCAGCTAAAACAGTCAGGAAGCAGTTGTGAGAGATATCATTAGCATTTGGTGTGCACGTGTGTGTGTGAAGAAGATATACACATGTTGTTTATGGGACATATGCGCTGTAATGTCAATCCAAAGCAAACATGTATCTGAATACACATCTCACCACACACAGACGGTGCATGTGTCCTGATTACACACAGAGAACTATGGATGGCAAAACTTACCAATAAATTATGTTTAATGATTTACTCATTAATATCTGAACTGCAGAGGCTTTTAAATCTGCACCACTGTCTGCACTGTACTTTCAGCACTTCTGCGAAACACACTGGTAGATGTTGACTTCAGGGGAAATTTTATCTGACACTAAAAACGAGATGGCATTTTGTACATCATTAAAATATTACAGTGCATTCAGAGCCCTGGTTTTCTATAACAGTCTTACAAACAATTGTGTCACACTGGGAAAATGTAGAGTTTTCCTCATTAATTTGCAAGTTGTTGCTAATTAAATGTTTTGGCCAGCCAATTAATGAATCCAACCAGTTTACAGGAATAGATGATATCATCTCAGCATCACAAAGAAGAGAATGTATCAAAATGTTTTCAAATGAAGATTGAAAAAAAATCAATTTTTAACACATATATTCAGATCAGTCAAAAATATTCCTCCCTTTTTTTTAACATTTCTATTATAACAGTGAGTGATATGACCAAACAAACTGGCACAGTTTCTTTGCATCAAACCAGATTTATTAACCATAAAGCTACTGATCAGACACAGAGGAGATGCAAACCAACCTGTGTGCAAGGCTAAACACTTATCAGTATGAGCTATGCTGTATATGCAATCTGTTATCCTCTGGAGACACACCTATAGTTTCAACACATCTCATCATTTCCATTTACATAATTATCTCCAGTAATACGCATACACACACATGCAGAGTGGATGTATTGACATGTTGCTTGACAGTGCTCTAACCTGAACAAACATGCCATCACAACATGTTTTCCCTGGACAAACACGTAGAATATACAGTGTGTCAGATTATCTCTTGCACATCTTGCAGAGGAAACAGAGCGCACTCAATCATGAGGTGGTTCTAACCTTACACTGCTGCCAAATGAGGGGACATAATGAATATCATTGAATACAGCATGCTCTGTACTGGTTGCATGACAAAGGAGATCCTTCATCCTTTTAAGCTGATCAGGACGGCAACATACAAACAGGAATCCTGGCAACATAATTGCATTGTACGTGGCATCTAATTAAATGTCCATAAGCATGAAAGATCCAGGGGTGGAGATGAGCATTTGTTTGTGAGGCTAACAGTGGGAGAAAGACAGTGAGCGGGTGTGTGTGTGTCTGTCTGTGTGTGTTGGTGCACTGGGCTCCTCAATCCCTTGTTCCCCGAGGGAGAAACGCTGCAATCACTCCATTAACGAAAGAGGGAGGGAGACAGGGATGCTGGCAGAGAAAGAGAAGGATGTGGGGAAAGGAAGGGGGGAGGCAGGATTGGGCACAGCTGACTTGGCCAATAACAGCAAATAAGGCTAGCTACAAGCAGAGAGGGAGGTAGGAGGGTCAATGAGCGTCGAGGACACGGGAACAATGACTTGAACATGGGATGGGAGGAGGGAGGGAGGTGAGTGACAGCAGATAAAGAGGAGTGGGGGCGATGGGGGAATGAAGTGTAGAAACAGACAGATGAGAGAGTGAGAGGGAGAAAAATGGAGACAGAGGAGACAATTGAGGTAAGAAGAGTAGGATGGATTGGTGAAGTCAGGGTCAATGGGCAGATATGGCTGCAGACTGTTCAGCGCTCAGTTTCTGTCAAATGGCTTTTTGTCTTCGATTCTTCTCTCACAGCGACATGCAACTCGCGTGGGTCTGTGCGTGTTGAAGTAGATTAATATGTATCAGAGTACATGATCATAATACAAGCTGCGTAACCAGAATAGAAACACGGCACAAGCGCGCGCGCACACACACACACACACACACACACACAAGATAAAACGCGCAAGTCTGCGGCTGGCAAGCTCACTGCATTGCTTTCAACCAGTATAGATTGTAACACATTACAAGGTCATGGCACTGGGTGTAAACAGAAACTAGCCCTTGTGGGAAAACAGCCTAAAGGACTGCCAGCCTTTAATTGACCTAACTAATCACATCCGAGAGAAGGCACTGCGATGCGCATCTTCATAATGGTTTTATGCACATTTATGATAGTGGCCATTGTATTCGCCTTAACGAACATTTCAATCATTGTTTGAGCCATTTAAATTCACAATTTTGTGCTACCATTTATTTCTCTTGCTTTACAGCCTCATTCTTTTTAATCTGCAAGTTTTGCTCATAATTCTGTTATTTTCAAAAACTGATTAGTTTTACTAATGTTACTGCAAACTCTCCCATTCTTAATAATTGAAATGTGGGAGAGTAAGATTTCATCTTTGTGAGAGCATTTTAACACTTCGCCAGGGTTAAACAGCCTCCTGCTGGTCATCTTTGTATCTGGGCAGACATGTTAGGAAGGAGCAGGGGGGCGGAAATCTATATGGCTGGATCAATGTGTCACAGAGGTTGCAGTGGGCACCAAAGCTGCCACTGTTGAGTAAACAAGCTAGGGAGAAATGATTGCCCTCCAAGTCTACAATGACCCCAAAAATGATGCAGGATTGATTTTTTTTTTTGCATGTGTTATTGTTGAATGACTGTCTTGGTGTTTGTGTGTGTTAGTGTGTGTGTGCATGCAGGAAGAGGGAAGAAGACATGCAAGCAGCAAGATTAGGTTTAGAATCATCCCAATGCAGAGAAGACATAAAGTGAAAAAAAGATATAAAATACACAAACAGGCAAGAGAGGCGGGCTTCAATCCTTGTTCTTCTGCGCAGAGGAGAAATTGATGGCTGCATTCAGGATTTCTACGCATCACTAATTGGATCCACAGGTCATTAGATAAAGTACACGACTGAGACTGTTATAGCCTAAAGACTGAACAAGGCGAGTGAGAGTCAGGAAAAAGGAGAAGGGTGTGAGAGGGGCAATACTGATGAGGTTGTTTGGTTCAAGACCAATAAAATTTCCTCCCCTTCTGCTGTGTCTCCAAAGCTCTGCTCCACCACGCAGAGGTGGAGGGGGATCGATAATTTGTGCAGCAAGAAAAGGTGTGTGTGTGTGTGTGTGTGTGTGTGTGTGTTGTGGGGGTGGAGACAGAAGAAGGGAGGGGTTACAGAAAAGATGGAAAATAAAGAGAATGAGTTGCCTGTTGTCTCTTCTTTTCAATATATTGTGGCAGGGAGAGGAAATGAGATTAGCCCGACCATTATGTTCCGCAAAAGAGCTGAATGAGTGAAGGAGCGTTTTATTCTCCCAAAGGCACAGGCCTGTGCCCCAGTTTTGAGCGCAGGGTGATGGGGTAGAATCGAGGTTGGCCCAGCTAGATGGTAGTTTATACAAACGTGCAATTACAACCTAAATCAGCCATCATCCTAAAAGAGGATTTTGTGCTAGACTACCAAAACAGAGATTACGAGTTTTCACTGTAGCCTGGCTTTTGTGATTTGTAGCCCAGTGACAAAGTGAGCTCACTCAAAAATGCTGTACGTGTTTAGAGAGCCAGCGGGGCTTGTTGTTTTAACATAAGAGGACAAGGGTACAGTCTGCTCAAACACATAAAGGCATGCAGATGGCTGTTCATTAATTACAGACGGAGTGGGGGAGGGAGTAGCAGAGAGACAGACACAAGAGAGAGAGAGAGAGAGAGAGAGAGAGAGAGAGAGAGAGAGAGAGGTCAGCTAATGTAGCTAGTATTCTGCCTCTCTCCCTGGACAATTAGCTCTGTCTGCCCCAGACCTCTTCTGGCGCTCTTAATCAAGGTGCAAGTGTGTGGGTGTTCATGCGAGAATGTGCGCACATGTGCACGTGTTCATGAGAAGGGGTTCCTGCCGTCCTCAGCAGTCTCTAGAAGCAATCCGATTAAAGCCTTGCTGCTGTGGGGCCTGGCTGCAAGGCCTGCAGCTCACCTTGAAAACCCTTCTACACACAACTGCCCTTTGAGCACAGGAGCATTTACAAGTGTGTGTAATTATCCTACAAGAGAATGATCACTTTGCTAGCATTCATATATTATCTATAAATAATATATAAATATATAGATAATTAGGCAATTATTGGTCTAGATGCAGCGGTTAAGAGTCCAAGAGGGGCTCAGAAGGTAGAGCGGGTCATCTAACACTTGCAAGGTTGGTGGTTCGATCCCTGTACTCCCCTAGTCTGCATGCCTTGGGCAAAACACTGAATCGTGAGCTGGCCCCAATGCATCCATCGGAGTGTGAGTGTGTGTGTATGAATGTTAGGCAAAGCTTAGGCATAGAAAAAATTGCTTGTATGAATGGAAAGTTTGACTATGAGTACAGTACATTTACCATCTATGCTAACCTGAGAGAACCCTGTGCATTTTCTGGTTATTTTTGGTCAATTTAAATAAACAGGTATTTCTGCTTGAGTGAATTAGCTCTGTGACAGACTCCTGACCTGTCCGGGATGTACCCCACCTCTTGCCCTACGAGAGCTGGGATAGGATCCAACCTCTTTGGTAGGTTAGGGGTTTTTTTTTAATGCAGAAAAGCCCTACAAATTACACACACACACCTTCACTACTCCCCTGTTTCATAAAGCATTATGTGTGGCCTCTGACCCTAGTAGCCATTACTTTGGCCCTACCCACACCTCGCAAAGTCCTCTGTGCTCAGTGGTTAAACAACCAATGTCCTAAAAAAAACAAACAAACAAACAGGTAATACTCCGGGAAGCAAAAAGCAACACAAACCCATTCATTACATATTCCAAGAGTCTTTGCCCAAAAACTAGTGGTCACATTACTGCAAACCTGGACCAAAATGTTTTGTTCACAGCAGTTGAAAACTACACAAAAGAGCAATTAAAAACATTCCCATTCAATTGCATAATGAATTTCAAGCTTCACTGAAATATTTCCATTTGGAGGTTCGCCTGCCAATAGAAAACAATCATCTGGGTGCACTGACCTTTAGGAAAAATCCAGCATGGGGTAAGCCGCTGTTACCATTAGTGTAAAAAAACACGGTGTGGTAATCAGACTTTTCAGGGTTATACAGCAAATTACTTAAAAATAAGATATTCTGCATCTGCATCTAACTGCAGCTCTCAAACCATAATACTGTGTCCTTTTTTTTATTTGCATGAACAAAAACAAATCTGCTGTGAATGAACTCAACTTCCTCTTTTGTCAACATGGAGAACGCAGTGTGAGAAATTTTGTATGTGCATGTGTGGCTGCGATGCATTGTAAGTGTCCTGCTGTGGAGAAAACAAGCACCGTCTCACTAAAGTAACCGGGCCTGAAGAATCAGCCATTCTCATCAGCAAATTAAAAACTACCTTCTTTCTTTATTCAGCAAAAGAGGCAATTTGGCCACATTAGCTCGTTAAAAAAAATCAATTGAAAACTGGTAAAGGTCTCCTTCATTGAATCAATTAAGCACATCGACTAACATCTATATTTCCATTACAGGCATTATTACACCGCCAGTGGATTGCAAAGGTTAGTAGTGTTTAAGATTCTCTGAAGGATTTTTATTTGCCAACACAAAAACCTCGTGATATAATCCATCAGCATTTCAGTATGATCTATTATGAAAATCTCGTCAGACTTGCCCCGATTTCCTCTGGAATTTCTTCTCAACTGTGGCATGTTTTCCCTGTTATGGGATATATGGGTGGGTTGGTGCTGAACCTCAGGCTAGTGTGAGGAAATAGGCACATGAAAAGGGCTGATAGGAAGTGGGGGGAAAAAAAAGGAAAAACAAATCTACTCACCAGCTTGAAATCCTGAATGCTACAAATGAAGTAGGGAGTGTTGGGCCGCTGACTCTCAATGTACACACAATCTGCAAGTGAGAGAAAAAAAAAAAGGTTTTAATGGAGATATTCACACTTCTCAAAGCTTTCATGTTTTTAAGCAGCCAGACTCAGTAATATATTATTTTGTGTGCTGTTACCTCTGCTGAAAAGACATTTTTCTCCTTGAGTCAAATTCAATTGGAATGCGAGTAATAGGATTAAGGACTTTTGGAGCTCTACAAGGTTGCCTTTCCAAAGCAAACATTACGCCCCAGGGGAATTATGTTATTGTTCCACTCCATTTATACACCAGTGAGCAATACTAGCTTTAACCCCATCCCATCCCCAAGTCAGAACTGTAACTTGTTTTTACAAAATGACAACCATTGCCGACTACACATCTAGTTAGCTCTGGGTTACCCTGAGAGAAACAAATTAATGAAAAAAAGAGAGAGAAAAAAAACTCCCTCTGTCTTCTCATTTCATTTCTTAAAAAGCTGTCTAATGGCATACAACCCTCACAAGCATCAAATGAAGCACTCCACCACTGTGTGTGTGTGTGTGTGTGTGCGTGTGCGTGTGTGTGTGTGAGTGAGAGAGAGGAGCTGGCCCTGGCTGTGTGGTTAAATTGAATGTGACTGGTGGTATGGCCAGGTCGTGAACTCTCATCTCCTTAACAAAAACATTCACGCTGCAGAGGACAAAAAACACACAGCCACTTCAGCTAAGAAGGAGAAAGGAAAAAAAAGGAGGAGGTGGTGGAGGTGGGGGACACAGCTAATGGTTACTGCTCACCCTGCTACAGTACATCCTAGAAACAGCCAGGTTTTAAAATGATTATTGAGAGAGAGAGAGATGTGAATTTACAAAAGTCAAATTAGCATAATAGTCACCTTTGCCTCTTAGCTGAAATACAAAGCCAAGAGTGTGATCAAACTGAGTGTAAAATGATTTATTGTGGTGTAAAACAGGAGTTTATACTTGCCCACCACGCAAAGCAATCAAAAGCCACCGACTTAATTGATTGAAAAACAGGTCATACACACACACAAATACACAAACAACTGACCTTCTACTAACATGGAAGCAGTGCAACTAGCTACTTTAATGCTCCCAGGGCTGGGTGCCTCGACCATTTGGTGCAGCAAGAAGAAGAGCACTTCAGCTGCCATTTACTCTCTCTCTCTCACACACACACACACACAGAGCCATGAAGGAGGACTATATCGCACAGCTCTGTGAGCTTTGACTGGGGGGAGGGGGGGCACCATCGGCAACATTTACACTGACAACACAAACGGCTGGCCCTCATCTCACTAAAACACCTGCTGAGCTGCTCCTCGCAGTAGTATTATGCCACACTTTCCCTAACAAAAGATGCATGGCTGCCTTCTTTGAGCGACCGACGCTGCCATCAACTGTTATTTATTTGTGTCAACAAAGTTATCGATCTGGCCGTGGTTTATCTTAGCGCTTGCAGAGGAAAAGAGAGGTGGCAAAAGATATTAAATGACTCTGGCATCGAAGACACCATTTGTAGAGGGGCTGGTGTGTACATGTGTGCCTGTGACATCATGGGCTTTGTTTTTTTTTATTTTGAGATGCTGTGTGTGTGTGTGTGTAACCTCGGGGTGGGCTTGTTATCTGCTGGAGGCTGAATGAGCTGTTCTAAAAGGGGGAAGTGGGGTGGGGGTGCGTGGGGGTGTTATCGCCCTCACTGGCTCTGAGTGACGCATTATATCTCTCTCACTACTGCCCTCTTCATGCTCCCCCCTCCTCTTCCTCCTCTACACCATCCCTGGAAGTCATTTACAAGATAACATGAATGAAAATATCCATCAGTGCTATTGTGTGATCTGTGAACAACACACTGTGTGTGTGTGTGTGTGTGTGTGTGTGTGCACGCTGGGTGAGACAGAGAAAAACGGGTAGAGGAGGAGGAGGGATCAGGATGGAAGGAGTGGGGGGAGGGCAGAGAACAAAAGAGACTAATCTGAATGAGATTGACATGTTTCGGAGGAGTCAAATCGGGGGAATTAGGGTTTAGTGTCCCTTCACCTCGGCAGCACATTCATTTAGAGAGGCCAGATCTTCAAGTCTACACCCGAGAGCACATCAACAGGCACAAAGAACAGACAGCGAGAGTGAAAAAGATAGGTGGTGGGCAAAAAAAAAAAAAAGAGAGAGAGAGACACAGGGATCTAGTTTAATCATTCACAGACAGCAAGCGAGTCTATTCTTCGAGCGTCAAAAGCACATTCTGAATTCATCCTGGGCACTAAAAGTCTACTACCTCAAGGGCATTTCTCTGAAATTGACTCGAACACGAATCTCAGTGAATGTGAAAGTTAAATCCAAGTTAACGCTTCAGACTCTTGTCATCTGAACAAAAAGGAGGCAATGGAGCTCAGGGAGGTTTGGGTGGGGGTAAACGGGAGGAGGGCTGAACCGGGACACACGGTTCCTCCAGGGTCTGCCTGGTTTGTTGAACATTCCTGCCATTTTGTGTATTTGGAAATGGGTCTCCTCACTCAAGTGGAGAAGTGGAAAGGGGAGGGACGAGGTATTTAACTGTGGCGGGGGTCTATGTGGGGGATGGGTCTTTTTTTTCTTCTTAGGATTGAAGTGTGTGCTGGCGGATGGATGCAGCCTTCAGTGGAGGCACGAGAGCCACGGCGGTGCTTTTGCAAATGAGCGCTCATTCCTTCCAAAAGCCATACGTTTACGTTCTTCTACTTGGAATCCACCGCCGACTGCAGTGCCAAACGAGACAGAGAGTGAGCTCAATACTTCGACAAAGGGAGATAATCAAGAAGTAGCTGAGTGCAGTTCACCGAAACCTGATCCTCCTGGTGACTGTTTCTCCATTTAAACTGTACCTGCTGACTTCAAGCAGCTGAATTTTCAGTGTTACAACCTCACAACACACACAGAAACATACACACACACACACACACAAATACTCTCTCTTTTTTTTTCAGCTGTACTTCATTGTTCAGCCAGCCATTCTCTCATGGCTGCCAAGCATGTCTAATCTAAAACACACCTAGCCTCAGCAAAAGAGGCATGTCCTCTTCTCTTCTCCGTATCAAGCAAATAAAATGCTGTTTAATTTGCTGCAACATTCCAGCAGAGGGGGAGGCGGAGTTCTTAGATAATATCTGCTTGGATTTCTTTTATGAGCCAGCAACAATGGAAAAGTCACATTGTGAACACAACCATGTATGCCAGTGTTTTGTAAACAGTGGTGCAGGGAAGGGGGGGGGAGAGCATATTTTAGGTAGCTAGACTGCCTTATTAAATCAAAAGGGAGTGTTTGTTTAAGTCATGCTTGCAGGTGGTGAGTGATAACCACAAGGCAGGACGCACCTGCATTGTTAAAAGTGGTGCTCGGCTCAAACCGTCCCTGAGCACGTGCACAGAGACACAGGCGCGCAGCAAAACTTTAACAAACACCACCTCCCTCCTTGAATCTACTGATCCTAAAATTAAACACAACGAGGAATGTACTAATGAAAGCATGGAGGTGTGAGGAGACCAGAAGAAAGACAAGACTAGTGATTCACCACAGACTGCAGCAGCTCTTTCTAAGCGAGAGCAGCTGATGACCAAGGCCACTTCCTGCTGGGCTGGTCCCAGTGGGGTGGCGTAACAGGCAGTCAAGGCCTGAAGGTAAACAGACACTTGATTCTTCCCCAACTTTCCTTCCTCTCTTCTCTCCAACCAGCCCAACAAGTCTCCCTTCTTCTCCCTGGAAAAGCAGTGGGAAATACCTGGCAAGCGATACCATCAGCTCTCTACAATAGGGCAGGCCTACAGCTGACTGAGCTCCTAGGGGAGAACAGAGGCTCTTTGACAACACCCTCCCCCCACCACCACCAAAACCCTCTCCTTTCCCTCTCGGCTAGCCCACGCTTTCTCATTTAGCAGTCGGCAGGTGGTTGGATTTCACTAAAAGGCCCTTTTCCCAGAGTCTCTGGCGTGGGGAGAGATGGGAGAGCGGAGAGGGCCCTTTTAAAAATAGATCTGTTCAGTTAACGACAGGCTACAGATTCACACTGCTATGTTTCAATATGAAATGACTCCAAGGGCTTGTCCCCTATGTTAGCCTGAATGGAAACCGCAAACTGATCGACAGCTAGCTCTGGATTGCACTACGCTTATGTGCTTCACTGGCTGTCTTTGCTCTACAAAAACCAGTCTAACATTTACTGATTCACACCTTACAGGCTTCTCAATAAGATTCATACTGAAAACAGAGGAAATCTAGATATGTGATGATAGGTGTGGGCGATCCTGTTTTGGAATATGATCTGCTTTCCCGAGGGATAATACAGATCCTGTCATTAAAAGTTTCTACATTTTGAAATAACTCTAAGCAATCAAAGCAACAACAGCAATGTGTTGGGCTTTTATGTTGAGGCTGATCATCATATATTTGATAAAACAAAACTGAAGCCCTTCTAAACATAAAGGGCATGGCAAGTTTGTGTGACTGCCAACAGTTGCTCCAAAGTTTGGAGTATGGAGGAGGACTGGTTTTGTGTGTGTGTGTGTGTGTATGCATGTGTCAGACATACAGTTAGACCCAGAAACACACAAGGCATGCCAGCTGCCCACATCAACAAATCCTTCAACACACAAGGTGTTTCTCTCAGTCTAGCCTTAATCTCTCTGCATATATGATTCACCTTCTACACAAATCTACATTTGCCAAGTAAAAAAAAAATACTAATATGAATCAAGTGTTAAGTGAGATGATGCAGCAGCCATGTCGTGCGACATACAGTGAGGTAGAAGGAGGCGGAGGGGTGATTGTTTCCATTAGCTCCACTGTTTGATGTGTGTTTGTCAGAGACAAGCACCACGTCTCCAACTGTTAAAAGCATGCCAGGGTGTGTATGTATGTTTTTCAGTACACAAATACTGGTTATCAGCATGCTATGTATGTGCGTGCACTGACACGTTGTTTTTTTTTCATTTTGTTTCTGTGCTTCTAGGGTATCTCCTATTGATCCACCACAGCAGTGTGTATAATCTCTAGAGAGAGGATCTATAATCTAGGGTGGGGATGTGGCTGAACGTAGACAACGGGCTCTGGAGGTGTCTGGCTGGGCCTGAGGAAGTGGTGCGAGCTAAGCCACAGGGCACAGATCGATTTGGCATGTCTGCCCGAGCTAGCTGTTCACCTCAGCAGCCGATCATACAAATGGCCCGGGACACAGTCCCCTGGACACCACCAGGCCTACTCCTCCATTCCTTTTAAACAGCAGCAAAGCTACAGTTAGCTGCAGGCCCACCTACTGGCCGATTGCACTTCCCCATCTAATCGATGTGCGCTAAGCTGCCTGAACCCATCTTCAAGGGATAGAAGGGCTAAGCAGAGAGATTGAAGGGTGGCTGAAGACCAGGAGTGTGGAGATGGTTTCAATACTAGCTTAACTGTTCTTTCTTAAGTGATGACACAGGCCTGTATGTTTCTAAATCTCCCCTGTGACAGAAGCAATCAAAATGGCATTTTGGTTCACAATTTATTTCACTGTCTGCACTGTTCTCCATCACATTCTTCCTCTCCCCACGTCTGGGGTGGCGCAAATCCCTCTCGGAGGGTGGTCAGTTTTACATATTGTGTGTCACTAGACGGCTATAAAGGGATTTAACATTTAGTAAAGCATAATCCATTGCAGGCTTTGTGCCTGCCTAAGCTGCACACATCAAATCTGATTGCAAGAAGGCTGCTACCAATGACCAAACTGTAGCTAAACAAGCACGCACACGCACGCACACACACACACACACACACACACACACACACACACACACACACACACACACACACACACACACACACACGACTTGTCACTTGAACAATAAGCAGAGGCAACAGCAGGAAGTCGGTTGCTGAGGTAGAGGATCTTCCATGTTGACAACAGGAGGTAAATTACAAACCAGTGTACCGATGCTGGGGCTGTCACCACCCTATCGTGGCTCATTCCTAATCTAAACCAATCTTAACAGCTCCAGTCTATATGACGTGATAGGGCTGTGACATTCAGGCCACTCCAGAAATGTCAAACTAATAGAAGGAGAAGACAGCAGACATAAATATTCCACATCAACCAGACCCTGGCCATGCTGCTCACTCGGATGTGGAAATATAAATATTCGGAAGAGCTAATCCACTGAGACGGTCGGCTTTGTTTATATGCCTTTTGAATGTTTCATTGCTATAACTGACTGCTTCCGTTTTTGTTTTCTCGCCCCTTTCAGCAACCCGCCCTCTACCTCGCATGGTCAACTATGAGACACTGCGTCGGTGCTCTCTCTATTAAACATGAAATGCCAAGTAAAAAAGGCTTCAGTGGAGTCCGCCGCAGAGTGATAGAGACAGAAATAGTGTGAGCAACAACAAGGCTTGATTCACTGTGACTGCTTGCTTGAGGACCTCCACTGATACCAGTGCAGAGATAATTTAGCCGACCAGATTACACAGCTAGGCCGAGAGCACAGAGTGGGGATGTCTGGCTGTTTCACTGCACCTACTGGAAGTCATCTGTTTAGTAGATGAAAAAGAGAGAGAAAAAAAGGAGGGTTGAGTGAGTGGTTTGGGTAGACAGCTGAAGAAGACAGCCTAACACACTCGCTGTAACTTCTTATAGCTTCCCATTAAACACCCAAGCAATGTGGGCCACTCCCCTCCCCCACTACTTGACCTTTTGCTAGCTCCCAGATAAATATCAAAGCATGATGGCAATGATTTAGAGGCAAGGCAGATAGCAGTGAGCGGTGTAAAAGACACAGTTAGTTAGTCTGGCTTCTTTCCGTCACTCAGTGTTGACATTTCCACCTCTAATACAACTAATTTAAACAGTAAGTGAAGACGAGCTGTGTTTACAGCCCTGAAAAAGGTCGGTTCTCTTTTTATCCTCGTTCATCCAACATATTCAAGCCATACCACCACAGCTCAAAAACCTCTCCCAGAAAGTGGAGTACCTTTTGGCCCCAGAGGAGATAGCATATTTTCAGTGAGTCAGACGGCGCTGGAATGAAATCATTATCATGGCTGTCTTTATCGTATCATCTATTGAAGCACCACTTTGCTTTATTGACTAAGCTCAAGACAAAGCTCAGAGTGGGTCAACTTGGAATTGATTGTATGATGCATTGGCCTCTAGCCTGAAGGAGTACTTCTGCTGTTGGGGGACTGCAACTTTGGAGAATCTGCAATTCCTCAGCAGCTTATTGCAGCAGAGATGACAAGAATCAGTCGCTGATAAATCAATGCCAGTTTTTCCCTATTCCTAAAATAAACTTATTGTGAAGAAAGTGGGTTGTGTTAAAAAGTCCAAGTCACACTAAAGCTAAGCTATGCAAAAACAGAAACATGTTTCTTAAAACTTTTCGTGATAGGGCGCTGGCTTTGATGGAGGATGTTTACTGTATGTATGCGTGTTGTTTCATAATTTGCTCTCTCTGCTTTCCCTTCACTTCAACAGGCCCTGGTAAAAAGGAGATTTTCTAGCCAGTCTTGCCAACTGCATGCTCAAAGGGAATTGTTGGGGCTTTCTCAATAATAATAATAAGAAGAATGTAAAGTCTTTA
>JAMQGT020011240.1:25000-52724 GCA_024447675.2 Pterophyllum scalare
AAAGCACATTTTCTGTCCAACAACTCAAAGATACTTTCAACCACAGACATAAGAATCATACTGTGTGCTCCACAGGGTCTAAGCCTCTACTCCATCTCTAAAAGAAGGCTAAATCCCCCTCTAGTCCCTGTTTGTGAGCTCTCCATGAGGGCTCCAAATAGCTCAGAGGGGGCCACACCACAATCCGAGATGTCCATTATCTGCAGGGTCTGTTTGCAGCCTCATACAAGCTACTTGAAGACCTAGAGGCTCTCAGTCAGACGCGTTTTTCTGGCTGGGGCTGAGTGCTTCATGAGGCATCATGCTTTGACACAGCTCCTGAGGGAAATGCCAAGGTTGTCCGGTGTAACCCTTCCCATTTCTTTTAAATGAAGCACTCTTGAGAAATGTAATCGTGAGCAGGACTGCAAAGGACTCTCCCAATGTGTCAGTGATAACAGAAGGAGGGGAATGTGAGGTATGTGGCAGCAGAAAGCGCTCGGGTGAATGTGACTACCAATTGAGTTTCTCTTGACTCGAGTGAGCAGCTTTCTTACAGTGTGAATAAAATGCCAGATTCAAAATCATTTCTGCTGTCCTTTACCTCCAGTGAAGGACTGACAGATCAAAAAAAAAATTTTGGGTGAATTTTGCTGTTGTAATAGAAATTATACCTAAAAGTAAAGCTGGGGTTAGGACACATTTATATGGTTCTTCAAACATTATCTCTGTAAAACAGGACAGAACTCTAGCAAAGGGGCCAAAACCCAAACAGCTATTTTGTGAACTGCTAAAAGGACTCGAGATTTTAATATTTGTGCACTCAATCACGTAGCACTACCTCTGATATTCAGCAATCAAATATCCCCACTCTTTCCCCAAAATCTGCCTATCAGCTTAACGATCCCATCCATCAGTTCAACTCCAACTGGTAGTCTAAATGAGCGTGAGAGAGGAGGAAATGTATTCATACGGCTGCCCTACACCCTCCAGCTACTCTAATCATTATGCCACACAGAGTGACGTGCCAACACTGAAGAAAAACTAACATAAATAGATAAGAGTGACAGATAAGACAGCTCTGAGGTTTCAAACTGACAGCACAGGCCAAAGGAGGGGGGGGGCACTGAAGGATGTCTTAAAGTACAGCTTCGCAAAACAAAGCCATTAGGTCAGTACACAAAACCATTTTTCCGCCTAAATTATTTAGCTGTGTGGTGGCAAACTGTTCTATCCTGGAGCAGATGGTTGGGGGGTGGAGGGCAATCCTTCCTTTCAATGTCTTATAATGATCTGAGCCAAAAAGAAAAACACCTCCACCTCGAGATACCACAGGATGGTATTACCTCTAATTAGGAAGGGCTATTATTTTATATGCAAACGCCTCTTCTCTAAGCACCAACTGCCGCCGCTACACCAACACTTGACTGATTGCCATTACAAACCAAATAAAACACAGCATTCATCTCTTAAAAATAGCATTCGCTTTTGTTTGTATCCTACATGCTAATTTGAGCTTCCTCGGCGCCAGAGTTATAACTCATACGGTGAGTCGATGTATAAGCGCCGCAAATACATGCTGTCAGGAAGGCTTCCCAGGTTAGAGATGTGTTTGTTTAAGGAAAAGGTTTAGAAAGCATTCGACAGGGTGAAGTGACTGGGGGAGTACAATATTCAGTGTAGCGTTCAACCTTGTCATCCGCCATCTCAGTCATGCAGGCCAGTGATCCCAGGCAGAGGGGAAAGCACCCTCTGCAATGTGCATGAGAATAATATGAATGATGAGTCTGTGAAGCCTCCACAGAGCCAACCACACTTTTTAAACTAAAGCCACAGATGGGGCTGTGTTGTTAACATTGCCTTATTTTGAATGAGTCTCCCTCAGTGGTTAGGAGTGACGAAAACACTGCTGGAACAAGTAGGTTCTGCGCTCAGAGCTCTCATATCCTCTGAGGACAGCTCATAAAACATGCAGTGGCTGGGACTAAGCCTCTTGCAGTAGTGGCATTTTAGTGCACCCTGCCACGCACAGGTAGCCTACAAATACACACAATTAATTTTAAAGAGTCTGAAGGAGTCGGACCTGCATGTTTTACTACTTGGAACACAAACAAATACTTAGGTCTTCATCTAAATTAAGGCATCAGCTACAGAAGGCAACTATTTTCCAAGAATATTAACAGCAGGGGCCTAGAACAATGGGCCTCTGGGAAAATTTAAGAATAGAAGCTAGGCATTAGTCGGTGTACAGTAGTGATCCAGAGATTAACTCTGCTTGTTCATGTGTGAAATGGGGACTTGATCCCCAACCGATAGTGTGCTATGCCTCCAGCAAACCCAAGTTGAATATTTTTCAGCTTTCCCCAATACATAACAACTGCAATATATTGGATTACGCATGGCATCCTCCACAGTGCAACAACAATGACACATTAAAAATACCAGCCAACACACTTCTTAGCCTAACTGTGGTCCTGCTGTCTTTTTTTTTTTTTTTTAAACCAAAAGGTGAACAGAGTTGGCTGTGTGTGTGTGAGTTGATGCGAATAATCCTCAGATATTCCTGGAATGTTAATGTTAGGCTTTGGCCATGGCAGCCTCACAGACTTCTCCTCTCGTCACTGGGCCACTGATGACATTAAAAACACTACCTGCCTATGCCAACAGCATAAAATTTAAGAACGGCTTGCCTTCTTAATATTCAGTAAAATAATACCAGGGTGGAAATTTAGTGCTGGAGTAAGTGCACTGCACTAAATTACCCCAATGTTATGAGACGCAGTTGTTATCTAATCCCATGCTTGCATTCTGTTTAAACACACCATATGCTGTGCTCATGCATAGGAAATCGGTCTTAAATACATCTGCTATTGCCGTTGCTTAGTGAAAATCTAGGAGGGCAGGTTTGTGCAGCTACACGCTTGTTAAAATAGCTTCCCACTGCATCTGCAAGCTTATAAAAAGCCACTGAGAGCATTTTCACTACAGTACTGCATTCATCTGTGTGTATACACACGTGTCAATCTGAAATGTGTAGGCCATTGACACACACCATGTAGATATATAAACAAAAATTGCTGCTGCTGCTGCTGCTGCTGCTGCTGCTGCTGAGCAACTGTATTTGCAGTTCGGGTCAGGCTATATGCTCAGCCAGTAAATGGCTGGAGTGTAATGTGCCTTGACCTTCTATCTTTCTTTCAGCAGCTCCTTACATATATTGCTGTCTCTCCTCATATATCACTCGGGCAAATGGCGTCCTTCACCCTGCTCCCTGCTGTCCCCTCCTTAAAAGGCTGAGGGGACATCTTTGCCTGCTCTACTCAATTGACAACCCTGGCAGCTTCTTCACCAAGCAAAAGGGGAGGGGGAATAAGGCCCGTCCAGGGAAAATGCTGCAACGAATAATTATGTTTCATAACATGCTCCCTCCCTCCTTTGTTAGCATCAAACAATAATTAATGGTGAACAGGGGGTGGGAGGGGACGGTAGGAGGTGGGGGCAAGGAAGAATCTGCTTTTCAGTTTCCACAACAAGAGGGTCAATATGCCCTTCAACCCTTTCTCTCTGCTCACTGTCAACACAGGAGACACCTCATCCCTCTAAAAACATGTTCTTAGCTTATTTATGATGCCAGTTGCTCTGCTGGAGAAAAGGCAGTATTCCTGCTATACTCAGCGAAACCGGAGATCGCTTTACACAGCAGTTCACTGCTTCCATCTCTACACTTCTTCTCAGCAAGCCAACCCAACAATTCAATAATGAATATGAAATGCCTCCTGATTGATGTCTATGGGACTTGGAGCAGCTGAAAATACGGGGATATCGGACATGGGCTTGACTTGATTACGTTTTGGTTTTATGTAAAAAAAAAAAAAAAAAAAAAAAATCTCTGATCAGCAGTGGCAAAGCCAGTCCTGATCGAATTAGCTTTGCACTAAGAGCTCCATTGATCTTGGCGCTCATCTGTGCAGATGAGGCCCGGAAAGGCAGCTGGTAATCCAATAGCAGCAATGGGAAGTGCTTCAAGGACTCTGCTGTGTTTACCCACCTATTTCCTACGCAGAGAGGCAAGATGTTAGTGCACGCCACTCACTGGGCTGATTGGAAGCCTCGGGGCCTTGGGAACGCCAGTGAAATGAATAAGAGCCGCAGTGTGACCAAAAGCAAGGTACTTGGAAGCTCAGAGTAATTGCTTTCACCACAGCTATCACGTAATGAGTAAACAGGATGAATCAAGCAGAGCGTAGATCAGTGTTTAAATGAGCTGTGCAGTAACATTCAAGTCCTAATAGAGGCTTCACTTCATAATCCTGGCCAAAAACTCTAAAGCCAAGACTGATATCAATTTAAAGGTTCTTTTCGCTAGAGATTTAAAGTGTACAGTCAGGAGGATCGATGCTGGAAAATCTGTCTTTACACTGTGATAGCTTCATTGCAGTCAGCACAGATGTAAACCTTTGCAATCAATTTTGCATGACGTGAATGACATCGAACAAGAGCCCACAGGGCAGAGATCATGTGAAATGAAACAGAGCAAATCTAAGGCAGTAAAGGGCAAAACATACAGCTGTTTCTCTTTTGGAAGTAGTTCAAGTGTAGTGCACCTGGACAGCACTGCTGTTGTGCATTAATGACTACAGCGCTGCTGCTACAACAATGCCATTTCTCATCCACATGCGCGCGCGCACACACACACACATGATCCATCAAGGATTCATGAGTGAATGCTCAATTACAGACCAAGTGCATTGCTCTCCTTCATATCACTGCAGCAAGGAAAGAGTGAGAACTCTTCATCAACCCATAGGCACACCACAAACACACACTACTCTCATACCACACTAATAACCTTGGGCTGTCTACCAATGGCATGACTTTATGGAACAGTAGGGGCTCTAAATAGAAGCTCAATTTCTCACCAGCAGTCTGTAACAGCTCTATTTCAGCCACCCTGTCATTAAATATTTATCTTAGCAGAGTGGCAGATACCAAGGTGATATAACCATTTAAAAATCCAAATCTGGGCCTTTTTTTCCCTGCCCCTCGCACTCTCGCTCACTCCTCCACTGCCACAACATAGACCTATTTTTAAAAGGATTATCTACAAGTGTTCCTTTAATCAGTGCATGGCAGAATTGTAGAAATCGCTCAACAACAGTCCCAGAGGAATACCTTTCTCTGAAGCCCTATCAGGGAGAGGATCTCCTTCACCGACAGGAGGCTGAGTGAGTGGGAGGTGTGTGTGTGTGTGTGTGTGTGTGTGTGTGTGTTTGAGGATGAAAAGATGTGCTGCTACCGTGCTATGATGTCCTCTCCAACAATCTCAGAACAAAGGCCTCCATTTTGAAGTGGAGTTATGATGGCACGGGGCTCTTAAGGTCCTCTGTTGCTGTGTGTCCTATTGCTTTCTATCCTCTTTGTTAGCCTGCTGTTTGTTATACTTGTGAGATAAGCCACTGTTGTGGGTGGCTGGGCATACTACAGTAACCGGTGTAGGGCCTGAGCGCCAAAGCCGACAGTCTGTGGGAGGGATTGTGGGCGTTATGGATCACTGGGAGACAGATGTCCAGTCTTGCCCCTGTGCTGACTCAAACACTAACCCCAAAAAGCTGCATGTTTGCAAACTGGACTGCTTCCTGATGGGTCTTAAGTTCAACATTAACAAGGCAGTATTCCTCTTTTGCAGGCTGAGCTCTTTTGCTATTTGTAAAACATGCACTAACCGCAAGATAGCCAAATCAGCAATATTCAAAATAAAAAATCTATTTTTTCTTCTTTACAAGATAACAGCAGGTAATCATTTGGTACAGCCACACACAAAAAACAATGAGCTTGTTAAATTTACTTTATTTCCAAGTAACTGCAAAGTGGGATGACCTGACATTTTCCCCCCAGTTTGATTTTAACTTTTAACAGCAACCACAATGAGCACATATCCACTGGAGCCACCCAGATAAATGCACAATACAAACACCTGTTAGTCTCCAATAGCCTGCAGTTGCCCATTAATACTGCACCATCCCAATGGGTGTGCTGGGTAAGTTCCAGGTTTGGAGAAGAAGAGCTTAATAGCATTATGTGCGCTCTGTCATAATGAGCTTTTTGTCCATTAGCTCTTTATGTTAGATCAGTGAAGCTGTGACACCACGAGTGCAGAGGGCTGAAAATTAAAAGTAAAGTACTGAAAATGGGTTCCAATTTAAATTTCCGAAATTTAAACATTTTAATTAGAAAATGGAACTGACTGCACTTACATGCTACTTCAAACTATGGATGACATTTAAAGTAGCCTTAGTAGTACTACTAAAGTTAAGTAGAACAACAAAAAAAAAAATCCTGCCTTAACATGCAACATGCATGTGCATGTTAAGGACAATGGCTGTGCTGCCCACCCTCACAATGTTTTGAATCCCAAAAACATGGATGTTCAGTACAGATTTAGTGGAGTCTCCGCAGCTGCAGTCTGATAAACATTACAAACTGTCTTGTGCTGGAAAGCAAGCACCCTGAATTTGTGAGCAAAAATGACAGCAGGTGTGAGCATATGGAGAAATGTGAGCTTGGATAAAAGAATAAGCATTAAATGAATACAGCGAAAGCCTCTGGAGAACAGATAACTGGCAGGGCACTGGCAAGACAAGTATCATTGTCTCCCACAAACGCAATGAGATTCTCTGCTACACTAAAAGTGTCATGCTCCAATAAGCAGAATCAAACCCTTTGAGCATCTGCTGTCTCTAACTCGGGCTCTCTTTGTTTTATCGTGCACTATCGCAGTTTATGATTTCCTCAAGATCAAATTTTCCACATACGATTTACATGTTTGAAACACTCAGTCGAGCAGATGCAGGTTTGTGAAACGACCAACACTGCCAAGCTGAAGCCAACGACCGTTTGGGTAGGGCTTAGAAATTTCATTTCAAAAGCTAGGCTGATCAAGAGAAAACAGACAAGGTATCAGCATATTGCCTTTCAGTTTCGTCTTGTTTACATATCTGGGTAGTGCAGTCATCCCTTCCAGAGAGAATCGTGGCCAGCAAAAACAATTACACTACCCCCGCCCAAGCACAAGCCTCTCACTGTGGCTGCCTTGACTCAGCCTGACAATCATGCCCATTAGATCTTTCTGTGAATTAATGCTAGTTAACTTAAATCACTGACAGACATCAAGAACAGTCATTAGCCTGTCTTTTTAGCATTATAAAAAAAGAATGATTTGCCAGTTCAGAGAGATCATCTCCTTACACGCAGCCTGGGGCAGCCCTTACTGTCTAGCTCATTATTTTTGTAAGAACAAGGCCAGTGATGAATCCTGTTGGATTAAATGTAAGGTGTTCTTGTTATGACCTGGCTTATACACACACACACACACACACAACAGACGCCTGCATTAAGCTGGCTCCTCTTACAGACAAAAGAAAATGAAGTTACTCGCCAACGCTGTGAATATACACATAATTCTCCTTCGGCTGAGCTGCAAAATCAAAGTGGGATTTCTGGAGTACATCACTCCCACACAGCTGCACATTCTGCTCTGAGAAAAGCTGTCAAATGTTGGCTTTTTGTGGATATTAGTTGAGCTGACAAGTGCCAATGATACACTTTGAGTGATAAAGACATTCATTCCTGCTCAGAGTTTTTCCAGATGTGATAGTCTGCAATGCTCCAGCGCTTCATTACAGGACAGAAAAAAAGAAAAACTCTGTTGCTGTGTTTTCCCATTTACGTTGCCACGGTGACAAATGAAAAGCAGAATCACCAGCACAACTAATCAAATGAGTGAGTGACAACAAGTCAATATTTTCTCATTGTGTGGACAAGCAATATATCTGCACAGTAACAGCCTGTGCTTTGAGGCTTCAAGGCTTAGGCAATGCTATACTCGGAGCATTATGGGGATAATGTGCCAATAATCTGGGTAAGACCAGCGCCAATAAAAAGGCACGGTATCAGAAGAGAACCTCTACAGAGTATGGACTGAATTACCAATTCAACAAACATAGTCTAGACTCATACTTAAAAACAAGAACAGACTGTCATGTAATGGCTACAAGCCAAGCAAGACAAAGACATAATTGGACATTGATCTGTGGAGGTTTAAGAGTTAACAAAACATCCTCAGAGCAGTCGTGAACAGTATGAACAGCGTGTAAACACACCTTACTCGGACATGAGAGAAAATAAGAAAAAATAACATCTACAAGATTTGCTTAATATGTGCTCAGAGAATTTAGATCGTATGCATTTTATGTAAACTCCTTAGGGCTGTCTTGTCATTGTTAAAAGACGTCTTCTTAAAAAAAACACACACACTCAGAAATTAGCCTGCTTTTGATTGCATCCTGTAAAAATAACAAAAAAAAAAAAAAAACAACACTCAATATAAAATGGGGTAAACATCATCTCTACAAGCTTGGTTAAACACGAGCAAGATCAATGGGTAAATTTATCAGCAAATATTACCATTCGCTGCCTGGCAAGTAATCATTAAGGAATGGCACAGATGCATTATTCATTGGCTAATGTATAATTCAGACTTAACAGCAGATTTATGCATAAATAAAGCCGTGATACATTTAAACACATTTAATGTTTACTTGCTAAAATAGGATATGAATGCACAGCATGAACACATCCCCACTGGTATCATTTGATTAGCTGCTACTAATGCAGAGGATGCAGGGACATCAGGTGGCATAGCACATGGATTTTATGAATACATGCTACTAATGCAAAACATCTCATCTAGAAAAAAAAAAGAGTAGCTATCAGGATGCAGGTGCTTAAAACACAGTGTTATGTTTTGAAGTATATAAAAAAGGGGGATTGGTCAATAAAACCCAGCTATGCCCTAATTTTGTATTCTGATATGCGAAGATTCATGAGCTGTCGCTTTATCTCCTTCAGACATCACTAGTGATTAAAGCTCATATCAAGATTGCAGGGATGTTCTTGTTGAAGTGTCAAAGCTGGTGTCAGAGGGACAGTCAACAGGGAGGACGAGGAAATAGAGAGGACACACAGGCTCCATCTGACGGTGTTCAGAGTAGGCAGCCCTGTGGGGACCGCCATTCCACTTTATGGCCATGCACTGAATTAACGAGGCCAGATGTCCCCCCACTTAACATGTGCGAAAAGTGCCCTCTGATGGGCTCAGCTGCTTTAAGAATGTACAGACATAGAAGGTTTGTTGGGGGGGGGCTATTTTTCAATTATGCCAATTTCTCACTCATTGCCGGCTCCTGAGGTTTTTGTTAATTAAAGATATCGACTTTTCCTCCGTGCACACAACAAATTAAAAGGAATTTTCCATGAACAATCAAAGCACCTCTCCAGTCCTTATTTGCTCTCCATTTCAGTAGTCACCCACCAGAGGGTACTGCCTCCTTAGCGGTTCTACCACTGTTTCATGTGCACTGTGTCAATCTGTGGCTAATGTATTCTAATGAGTCACCGGTACGCCACTATCTCCAAGGACAATAGGTCACAAAGTGGTGAGCGAGCTTGATGCATTTAGAAATGAAACCTGTCTAAAAACTCCACAAGTCCTGGAGAGATTTATCATCGCTCCTCAAACCCTCCAGTCTGCTTCAGGGTAGTGGGGGTGGTGGAATGGTAGGGAAAAGCCACAGCTTTCATTGATTTTCCACCTGGCTTTTCTTTAACAAGGCTGTGCTTGCTGTACTGTATTGTTGAGGTCAAAATTGGGAGAGTAACTGCAAGTAACGCCTTTAATGTGGCTGAGATATACACCGTTAAGCCACATTCAGAAAAAGCCAGAGATGTAATTTGCCTATGCCTAAGTGATCAGCATCTCACAACAGTTTGTTTTTCAAGGAGTCAAAGGCCACATGTGTTTTCCTTCATGTAACCTATTATAATAACAACTGGATCGTTTTCTTTGTAATTACAATGGAATACAGTTGAGTCATTCAGACTATTACCCGAGTGGAAAACATATCAAGACCCCAGCAGACTTTCTTATTAGAGAGAAAAATGATAGGCCCGCCAACACTGCATCAATTACAACTCGCCTTTCTCTAATTCTTTATGCATTACATCACAATGCTAAAAAACAACATACAGACAGGCTCAAAGTGTGTGGGTGTGTGTGTTTTTCTAGCAGCCAGGAACTGCCATCATCCTGACACTGAGGGGAAAAAGGGGGCAGAGACACAGCGTGGTGCAATCCCACTGAGGGCCATCATGCGAGCAGATTAAATAACGTTTTTCCAATGCCCTGTCAAACATTCAGCTGCCTCTGAGCAGCCAGACAGCCGTTACAGCCTCACTCTATGAAGCATCTCTCTCTCTGCATGGTCAGAAACAGCCTCTTTGATCTGGATATCGCCCCTCAGATTCCTCAGAGGTGACACTCATACACGCGCCTGTATGCGAGCTGAATGTTTACTAGCTCTCTGTACCTTGTCAGCAGTGAGACTTGTGTTTGTGAAGTGTGGTGGGGGGTGGCAGCGGTGACTCACGCCACTACTATGCTTCCCCTGGTTTACATGAATCAAACAACACAGTCTGCGGACTCAGATCAAATTGCACATCAGATTTCATTTCCTATAAACACTGGTATAAACCACTGCAAATAGAGATGATTGAAATGATACCGACAGCAGTAAGGCAGTGTGTACATAATTAAGATTTAGGCTGCTATACTCTCATCTGATAACAGCCCGAGTGCTGTGAAATGCTCAGCGCTCTCTTTCCATACAAATCCCACACTGCAGAACAACTCAAGGTCCTGTGTACAGCTCCATTAAGAGGGCTGACCACTTCCTCTATCGCTCAGTCCACAAGTAGTGAAACTAAATGGATATCCTAACCTCTGGGGAAGTGAAGAGGATGCCGTTTTAAAATGTGTTCACAAAGACAGGCTATGCAAGTTTTCCCACATGAGCGTGTAGGCTGAGACATTGATTACATGGTATATAGACATATATATATGTTAGAAATGGGCCCATTAGTTTTATCCCAAAGGATAAAACCCAATCCTGCTGAAATAATAAATATACCTATGGTAGACAGCTTAATGAATGGCATTAGTCTGCGTTTCTTAAAAAAAAAAAAAAAAAAGCTGAAACCTGCCTTAAGCTTGTATTTCTGGCCGTTTACAAATGAGCTCAAAAGCAGTGAAATCGACTCAGAATCATCAACAGTGGCAAAACATGTTGTCATCAGTAGAATCAAATGATCAAAATCACAAATCAACCCAAACACTGGCAGCCGAGACTAGCAGCTGAGATTTGCAAGTTAAAGGCACACTAGCAACAACACAAATTGTTAAATTTTTAACTACAACTGCACCTTGTGACTGATACAATGCCCCGACAGTCACGCTCACATGATTTTTTTTTTTTAAAGCACCTGTGCCATACATTAACTACCAATGGACTGTTGTCCCACTCAAGTGGATTAATCACATCTGAAACATTAAGGTAGAGGTCACTTCCCAGCTAGCAAGGAGACGGAGGACGGGGGGGGGGCACAGGAAGCTGGTTATGGTAGAAATTAACCCCTCACAATTAGTGATGCAACATCTGAGTTTATGTGGTAGTTCAGTGAAAAAATGCAGCAGGAGGATTCCAGGAAGGGACTGTTTTTACACAGCACAGATTGAAGGCAATCACCGCTCCACCCCCATGATTTGAATCTCTGTTTGTGCTTATGTGGCCACGTACCCAGTGGATTCAGCCTCTGACACCCAGATTTACTACAACCAATTTACTGTGGTTTAGGTAAACGGTGCCCCCACCCCCTTCCCCCTTCAGATATAACTCGAAAACACTGGATAAGCTGCCTTTCAGACAAATAACTGTAGTCTGTATTCAAATCCTAAGCTGCCACCTCCTGAACATGTACACACACACACACACACACACATATCCCACCAGCCAGCCCCCCTTGCTTTTTTTCAACCCAGAGCCCCCCCTCCCCATAGTGAGAGCTGCATGTGCTTGGGCCAGAGTTCACAGCCTCTGGGGTGCTGAAGGGGGGAAATCAAGTTAATTTGGTGGTCCGTCAATAGTTTGCAACTGGTACAGCCGGTCTCACAGACAGTAAACTCCTCCACCTTTCAAACACAGACCTACACACACACACACACACACACAACTGCTCTCCATTATTACAACTCGATTACCAATTTATGACATGACAAAGAGTGAAAATCCAACAGTAAAGTCTTTATGTTACACTAGGGAAAATCCCACTAGTCAAAATGTATGTACCACCAACTCACTGAAACTCATTTCAACATTTCTCCTGCAGAAATGCAAGTTTCTCTCTCTCTTTTTTTTTTTTTTTTGGTTCCTCAAAGTTAATTGATTGCTAAAACGCATAAGCACGAGGAACTTCCATATGTGTGATGTTTCTTTCCCTGGCAGCAAAAGCTGCAGTGCGAGCCCAGTTTCTGTTTACTTCATTTCTCACACTTTTAAAACCATTAATTGCTGAAACACTGTTACAGGCTCATAGGGTCACGGAGGTTGCGTGAAGGGGGTCTGCTACAGTCCGCAGAGAGACAAGTTCTACAACAATGCAGCCAACTTTGCAGCTCCCCCAGAGCACTCAAAAAACATTTGACTCCGGGTCACACACACACTTCCTCCTCTGGGTATAAACACAATAAGGGCATTTTAAACCCAAACTATGTGTTTCTCGCAGCTTTAGTCCTCGCTACTGCCCAAATTCAGTTTCTTTATCACACAAACACACACACAGCTCCCCGTCTGCCCCCCCCCCTTCCTCCTCCAACCACAACTATCCACAATCTTTTTTTGTATTCAGCTACTCACCCGCCAGTCTGCTGATTCTTGGGAGTCCCACAGACTGCTGCAAACAAGTTCAAAACGCGATCCTTGTCCAAGATGACCCACCGAACTTAAAAAGGCAAGCCAGCTGGACCTAATCCAAGACCCGGGACAAAACGAGGCGAACACGGACACTTTTTTTTATCCCCCCGCTGAAAGAAGAAAACGCCACCCGCACGGAGGGACTCAGGCGAGCACTTGCTTCAACAAAAGACGGTTTCACTTTACTGATAGGCTGTTCACGTCCGGAATTAGCCGATCAAAAGGCACTACAGCGTTAGCAAGTCCCCCCTCGAAACTGCTCCTATTCCCTTTGGCTGTGTTGTTGTTGCTGTCGATGACAGTGTCCACAAGCAAAGTAACATAGCGCTTGTTTCGAGGGGTAGGAAACCAGTGAGTTCGCCGTTAACAGGCTCCGCTTCCTTTTTCCACACACACACACACACACACAGACACACACGCGCGCGCTCTCTCTCTCTCTCTCTTTCACACACACACACCACGCGCACGCTCTCTATCCTCTCTCTCCTCCTCCTGTGCACACACTCCACGCTCCCTCCGTGTCTGTAACCCCCCCTTCCTCCCCTCCTCCTCCCCCTCTTCAGCTGTTCAACAGACGCATCCACATGGCTGACCTAGTCTTTCTTTATCCAGACACTAGTGAAGGAGAATTACGCCGACCACACTCAAAAAAAAAAAAAAAATCCGAGCGAAACAAAAACATGGACTGGATTCAAATTATCGTCGGGGACAAAGGGGTGGTGGTGGTGGTTGGGGTTGGCTGGTTGGTTGGTTGGGGACGCCACATTGGGACTGTTGATTGATGGCAGCGCCGTGGGGAAACGCTGCATGCGTGTGTGTGTGTGTGCGCGCGCTCGCACCAGGAAGCGACGCGCACGGCGGCCAAAGTGGCCCCGACCGACCATCATCGAGCGATCAATGACAACGCTTATGGGAATGTGACTAAAACACTAAAGCGAGACAATGAAAGCCAGTTGTAGCACTGCCTTTGTAAATAATTGCTTAATAGCCCACATTTTCTGCGCCACGCGGCAGTGACACGTTTTAATGGTGACATAAATATATAAATAACTACATATAACGCCATTCTTACACGCAGGTCGCTGATTTCTATCTGATAACATTAGTACGTGCACCTCCTAGAAATATACACAAGAGAGATGTGAGTGGATGGTGCTCAGGCTTGTGAAGCTCATTTGCATTTTTGGATAATGAATTAATTAGTCACCCCACCCATTAAAAAGGCAGAAACAAGCAGGGATGATAATGTGACTAGTCCATTAGCCATATTTGGGGAAGTTGATTTTTTTCTAATGGTAAGCCCTGTACATTACATCAAATGTGATCCTGGGTATTTTTCCAAGGTTTCCGTAATCATTTTGTTGTATTTCATGCTAGAAAATAAACAACACAGCCCCCCATCCCCCTCACACACACACACACCTTTATCTAAATGCTACCATTGAGAGAAAAATAGGAGGCACCCCCACACACTTGGAAGAGCAGGAACACAAGGGTGGACTGCATTAAGTTATAAATGAATAGGATAATTTTCCTTTCACCCAGCGAGTAGCTTGACACATTTTCATTGTCTTAAACAAGATATTGGATCACTGTAAAAATCCAATTAACTAAAGCAAATAGTGCATTGGGCTCTTTTTTTTTGCACAAAAGGCAAACATGGGCAGCAGGAGAGGCAGGCAGTGGAGGATCGATAGAAATTGAGTTGAAGGGTGGTGTGCAGGGGGCCCTTCATTGTGCTACAAACCACACTGGCCGTCTTCGTTTCAATGGCGGCGGGGGGTGGTGGGGATCTGCTGTGCAACAGAGTGCTGGTAAAAACCTTTTCCAGCTCCTGAGGCAACTGTCCTGAGATGTCGACCCCCCCACCTCCCAACTGCACACAGAAACCCAACACCACAGCAGCCACAGCTCCTCCCTTATCACAGTATGTATACATTTCACAGGGTCAATGTTTATGATATTTACACACAGACTCTGCCTCCTTTCCTGAGACACACAAACATTCAAAGGGTCCAAGATGGATAAGGAGGTGGAAACGCATGTCTCCCTCGGTTTCTATCACACAATCAAAGCGTAAAAGGAACACAAAGATTTTTCAGTCTAGTGAGTCAAAATGCCACCATTTCCAGCACTGTGCGAGGCTTAAGTTGGCCCAAGACAGCAGTGAAGGGTGAGTGCAGCGAATCCACTCTGAAGGCAGTGCGAAGCAAAGCTGGATTGGCTGGCCGGGCAGGCTCCCCTCCCTGGCAGATGAGATCCCATTATCAGGCGGACGAGAACTCCACCTCCAGGATTTCACAGCTCCTCTGTTTATCACATGGCTCTGTCAAGTTGGGCACCATTAACCGATAATGAAAGGAGACAACCGGTGCAGTTACAAGCAAAGCACTCCACATTCTACAGGCCTAAGCATGTATCTGGGAAGCTGACTGTGTCTATTCAATTCTGTTCAGCATTCAAACGGCCCATCACAATACCTTTTCCCCGAGCGCCCCTCTCTACAGCTATAGTGCCTTCGATCACGACAGAACACAATCTGGTTCCTTGGTCTCTGTTTTTGAATTCAGAGGCAATGAAATTTAACAGAGCTGCATGAAAGAGAAAAATGGCACTTTCCTATAACACTCCTTTCCTAAAGAGTATTAGAGGAGAACAATTCCTGTACAAGTTAACAAAACCAGAAGAGGTGGATGAGGACAAAAAAAAAAACCCAATACAAACAGCACATTAAAGCAAACGCAAGCTATCATTTTGAAATACGTTTTCCCTCATCCACATCAAACACAATTAGTACAAGTGTTACTGAACAAAAAGACTGCCACTGAATCAAAGACCCACATGCCCCTCGCCTCCCCCTCCCTGGTCTGTCTACTCCATTTATGGTTTATAGGATTCTGTAGCCACTTACCCTCATTAAAAATGAATACTTAACAAAAGCTGTGGCTGACACAAACTGTTTGCTTTAGCCCGATTTCTCCACGCTGCAGAAAAAAACAACCCACTCAGAGGCAGCAAACGGAGAGCAGGGGAGATAGAGACAGACAGAAAAGGGGGAAAAAGTGCTCAGCAACACAAATAAGTCAGCCAGTAGCTGAAACAACAGAAAAAAAGTGACATGGATGACTGAGCCAAGCCTGTGAGAGACTTGGCAAGCCTCAGAGGCCCTGGCCTCTTAAGCACTCATATCTAGTAACTTCATTTAATACATTCACCAGGGATGAGCAGACAAGTTGAAGGAAAAAAATGGATTGAGAGAAGAAAACAGACTCGTACACCAGGAAGAGGGTTAGGCTGGGTGGTGGTGCTGGTGGTGGTGGGGGTGTACTTCAGAGGCTCGACTTTAACACATGACTAAATCTCTACTGTGTAACAAGCTAACTTCCCCCGCTGCCAACACATAATAAAAGGAGGCAAAACGGATGTGCTAGATTGATCTTTGAGACTATTTTACCATTCTTAGGCAGGTATTATCTAAAGGAGCCTTTCTTCTTGTATTAGATATTCGAACAGCGCTCTTCCAGATGGGGCTTTAAAGCAGTGACTGTCTCCACCACACGTACTATATCCATAAAGAACAAAGACTCTGTGTGACTGCTGCTTGAAGTTACTGTTCCTCATACTGAGGCGAGTGCTGAAAGCCCCTCCCCTTTCTGAGCTGGCAGGCAAGCCAAAAGAAAGCTGACTTCAAATCATTCATTGCCCCTTTTAGCCTTCATAGATTCAGAGGAGAACACTTTACAAGTTGGGGGAATCCAAAGGGAAAACAAGGTCTTGCTCGACTAATTAAAACACAGACTTTGCCTGGAGCGGTTTGGGGGGGGTGGGGGTGGTGGGGGCGAAAAACAATCCTTTTCAATCTCCCAACAAAGTAACTCAAGCAAATTACTCAACTAAATATGGTTAACTAAATGGTTGTAAATAGCAAAATTCAAGGTTTTCAGATGCGGTTGCTTTAGCTGAAAGGAATAACACTCGACAGAGGACATCAACATTAGCTAAAAAGAAAAAAAGGTCAATGGAGGTTACACATTTCTCTATTTCTCCTTATCAAGGTGACAAAACTTACTGGAAAATCAAGCTGTCTTGGTTCCAGTCCAAACAGGCAGCTAGTAATTAAGCTGCTACCTAGTAAGCTTTATTTGCCATCATTAACACAGTTGTAAAATTTGAGAGAAGCCAAGGAAAGGTATTTCACTTTAGGCAATCAGAGCAAGGTCTAGCCTTGCATAGCTATCTTGTTTACATAGCTATTCACAGTCACATTTGGCAGCCTCGCAACACTCTGAAAACCAAGACACTTGTAGGCTACATATGTCTAATCTCTTTGCCAAGCTACACAAGCTACTCAAGAGAGTGAAACTTGCTTGCAGCAGCCATTTGGTTAAAGTAATGCATATTTAAAAAATGAATGTAAGTAAACCTTACTCCAGATGGGGGTAGCTGCCACCTGGCAGATAAATTGATTAAATGGTGGTGGGAGAAAGCACAGCATTTTTCTTTGTAAAATACAGCACTAACTGACTGCTCATTTGCAGACTTTGATAAATGTGTGAGTAGAAAACAAACAGCTTTTAATAGAAGCGCACACAGTCTGAATTCACACAGAGAGCGCTCTACAGTTTCCATTAGATCACAGCTTGCTGAAACGAAGAGAGAGAGAGAGAAAAAAAGGCCAAGGTAAAAGTAAATTGGGGTGTGAAATGCTTATAAAGACAGAAAACAATCAATCAAATCTTTATACGGCCGTAAACTCTAAACACAGAGCGAGTGAACACAGTCACAAGCAAATGCACATGTGTAATACCTCAGATGCTATTTCACCAAGTCCCTGATTTTCCACAGACATTCTTCGAGCTCTCACATGGACTGTCTGTGTCTGATTCTCCAGGCAAAAACAGGGCCTCATTCATCTGAATAAAAGAGCAGTTCAGCCTGCCATGGCTGCACTGAGAACAGGCTCTGAGGAATGAGACTGTAGTTCCAAGAGGGCCACAGAGGGACAGGGTGCAGACAGGCTGTGGTGCAAAAGAGGAAGTTTACATTTCAGGCAAATCCTTTTGTGTACAAAGACACGGCAAGATAAACAAACAGTACATGTGTCTGCTGCTCAGCTCTGCGCTCAGCTTGGAAGAACCTGTTCCTGGGTGAAGCTGTGATTAAACGTGATCAAAGCAAATGAGGTCGGGAAAGTAAGAAATTGGGGGGGGGGGAGTTAGGGGGTGGGGCGAGGGTGTGTGTGGTTACTGTGTGGTCTCAGGTAACCAGCGACTGCTCCATTTCACACAGAGCACATGGCAGTCTCACCTCCATACACTGCCACCCTGTGGACAATGAGAAGAGGTACAGCCTCATGCTGCTCCTGTGGAGGAGGTTGGGGTGGGGAGGCCGCTGCTCATAGTGTGTAAAACCAAAAATCTACTCCACACACTAATTCATGACATGTGCGTATGCTCAATATGGCACAATGGCCATTAATGCTGTATTTTTCCCTCCAGTGCCAACGCTTATTCAGAAATCAATTATTCTCCTCTGGTCACACTCGGCTTCTCTCAGTGTGCAAGCTAATGATTCAGCCATCTAGTTTACACATACATAACAGTAACTAGAATAACCACATCCATTATAAGTCCGAGTAACAAGCATCTCGAAGTCATTCGAGCTAATTTTTCACAGCTTGGCTTTTCCCACCTCACTTTCGCTTTTCCTCTTTTTTTCCGTTTGGCATGAATAACAGCAGAGGGAAGTAATCTCAAAGGCAAATGTACGGTCAGCATGTCAGCGCTGGGTGCGGTGAGAAAAAGATGTGTTATTCAAAGAGACAGCATGCAGTCAGGGTGTTGAGGCTGTGTTATGAGATTAGACTGTTTTAGTGGGAGCGAATGGTTAAAATCAGTCCGTGTGCAGTCGGAGCAGACAGTTTGGAGATCAGTGCTGAGGTCAAGAGGAGCCACTTAGCTGTGCTTTGGCCTTCCAACCCCTACAGCGTTCAGAATCAACTGTTCCACTGAGGGAGTAGATAAAAAAGCTTGGCAGCAGACTTGCAACAAGAGACGGCTACATTTACTAATGCATGCCAGATTTATTTACTTCTTTCTAAAAGCTACAAAACGGAAATTAATGGGAATCACTAGAAAGGTGTGAAGCTCACTCATTAGAAAGAACATATATTAGGATAGCCTCACTAGTGCAGATCCCCAAAGTTATTAAATCTTCTGTACTAACAAAGCAATGAGCAGCCCGGACTAAAAACTATACTTCCCTCTCAATTACAGCTAAACCATGAAGGTCACTTTGAATTTTGTTCCTCCAGAAAAAGTGTCCCTTTTGTGTTGAACATTATGTCATGCATCATTTATGATTACATGGCAAACGCATGACCCGTCTTTATTGTTCGAACTTAGGAATCAGCTGGGTATGGAGGTATGTTTCTCAATATGCTAATGCACAATTGCATCTGCGGATGCACATACTCCCCGTAATGCGCGGAGCATATAACATACAAAAATGTGCGTGCATGTGTGTGGTAGGAAGTGAGAGAGAGATACTAACCCAGTGGGAGAGACTGAGGGAAGGAGAGATAGAGTCATGTTGATGTTCAGTACTGAGCAGATTGGAAACCTAACATGTTAACTGTCTTTATAACGGGGAACAAACAGTGAGGAATAAACAGTGGAGGGTTTGTGCAGCATTAGCTCCACGAGTCAGCCCGTAGCAGAGGGATGGATGAAGGGAAATATAGATAGCTCGAGTGAGGGAAGCGAGGGAGTGCAAGCTGTAGCTCTCTCTGTTCCTGCACACATCAGCAGCAGGAGGGCAGGGATGCACGCAGGCCACAGCAAGCCAATTACCAAACTCATTAAGTAACCTGCTAGCTGGCTTTGAACTGCAGCTCCCTCCATATCACGACTGGACTCTCCACCGTTGTTGTGGACATTCAGATAGGTGCTGTTGTCATTCTCGCACCTCTTCTTCTTTTTTTTCTTTCTTTTTTTTGTTGTTGTTGTTGTTAAATAGCAGGAGAGTGGATCCAAAATAGTGAGACAGTAATTGCATTTTCACATGTGTTCGCTGGAATTACAATGAAAGGAATCAGAGATGAAACTGCAATTAAAAAAGAAAGAAAGAAAGACTGGCAGCTTGAAGGTGTAAGTTTGGCAAAAAGCTGCTGCAAACAAAGGAGACCTGCTTATACAGTAGTTGGGGGGGGCAAATAATGGATAAAGACACAAACAGAAGAATTGATTGGCGTGAACTAGCAACTGAGGGATGAATCGGCGCTGACAGGTTTGAACCAGTCTCTCCAGGAGCACTGAACGCAACAGTCAAGATGGCTGCAACAGGGAGGAGGAGGAGGTCAGTGTATGAAGATGATGATGGAGAGGTATCAGGTTGAGAGCACAAAGCCCAGGGAGAGAACATGATCAAGGTCCAGTGGGCGGGGCAGGAACAGAACATTTTTTTGGGAGGGAGGGCAGAAGAGTGGGTTAGAGCAGAGGGAGAAAAAAAACACTGCGCTCGCCAGTGCTACAGTGTCACAAAGCATTGTTGACTAACCTTGACTGCATTCACCTCCTAGCTCACTGCCACACTGCCTTTCAACAAGTATTGACACAACGACAGTCTGCAAGAGAAAAACTGGAGTGGGGGAGGTGGGGGGGGGACAAACACACACACACACACAGAGAGAACAGGGGAAAAGTATGAATGAGGTGAAAATGGAACAAACGAGGTGATAGCAGATTGGCAGAGGTGTACGTCTAGGTGAAGACGGCTGCCGTATTTGGCATCATGTTGAACATATGGCGAATGTAGCCAGCGAAAGCCATGAAGCTGTACAAAATAACGCTAATTATTTTAAAAACCAGCAGTTACAGAGTGCTTCACAGTGTCATTCACATTTTCTACGTGGAGATTGTGAGCATTTGTTCTAAGCCAGTATTCATTTCCCTCTTCCCAACAAACCAGACTGGATGCACACAGATCTAGGCACTTAGACACACACACAGACACACTGTAAAACACACACACACACAAAGACACAAATGCGCGCACACTCACACACACACACACACACTCCCCCACCCCTGAACCTCCCCCATTATCCCATGAGCCCTCTCTACTCTGCCTCGCTCTACAAGAGCTTGGAAATAAAAACATCACAGCTCTGCCTCGCAGCACCTGTTCAATAACATTGACATTTCACATTCAGCATCCGCACACCGAGAGATTCCCTGCATTTACTCTCTTTAACACGCAGAGGCACAAACACACACACACACACAACCCCGATTCATGTCAATGTATGCATTTTAATGCCGCAAAGGCTTGGGGTGTGTACGCGGGTGCACATCCACCCTGCGCATGTGCCTGCAGTCAAGGGGTAAAAATTCATTTTACAAGGTAAGATGCACGTCTTGATTTTCACAAATAAATTTTATACAACAACCGACTAATTAAAAGATAGCGATTCTTTCTTTGTGCTTTACAGAAACTGTGTTCATCGTGTTTACGTGATACGACTCAGTAGTTTCCCTCTTTCTTTTTTTTTTAGCACAAATCAGGTGCAAAACTATGAGTGATGAGGATAATTTTGTAACATTTATCAGCGTTGTTTAGAATATTGGCGACAGCAATAAGATTATGAGTGATGCATATCTGTATTGTTCTCTGTGCTTTATTGTAGGGTGTGGCTGGTTTTCTAACCAATTACTTATTGACAGCAAAGTAAGAACAAAACAAGACAACACCCCCAGATGTTTACCCTAATGTGCAAAATTATTCTGTTTGTTCTCTTTCTTTCGTTGCCTCTGATGTAATACTGCTCCTTAATTCAGCTTGCATGAAATGAAATGGTCTGTTTGATATTATTCACTGCACACCTGGTGTTATTTCTTTTAATTTCAAAAACCAAATTTCTATTCAGCCAATATCAGCACTGTTGAATGGTAAGCTGGGTATGCAGTTGTCTGATAATTTGGGTGGGGGGTGGGGTTGTGTAGTAGTAAAACTCAATAACCACCCGGACCAGCATGTAATATTTATATTTGCTCCCTGATCAAACTTACCAAAGAAGATTTGGGGGTCAAAGATGTTTGTTTTAACCATATGGTGTGATTTTCTTTTATGTAACATACTGCTACGATGCCAGTCTTCATGCAATAGTGGCCACATGAGGAAAGATAAAATGTGCCTGCTGCCACGGCTCAATGGTGTCATCAGGTGCAGCCTAACCTGGGAGGCTGAGCAGGGGCATCTGTTTGACAGCATTAGAGAGCATCAGAGCCCCTGCCATACACAGATTAAATGGCAGTAAATCTGAGGATTAGATTCATGTATGAATAGCCCATATTGATTTTGCAATCTCTTCAGTAACTCTGGGATTTTCACAGTACAGACAATGTGGGCATCAAGCGCACACACACTCACACACAGACTCATCTATAGTGCAGGTTTTTAAAGCCCTATAAAATCAGTCTGTGACTAACCCATCCCCATTTTAATCTGCTCATATCTCCGCCTACAGGATGTATCCAAATAGCGCAAGGCATGCAACATCATCCCTTTAACAGACTGCTCGTCCATCCGGCATCTCCGACTAGCCACAACAGAGCAGAGAGAACTAAAGCAAACTCAAGAGGCCTAGAAACGTCCATTCCTATATTTTAGTTTGTGTGCTCGTGTGAGAACAAGATCACTTCCCTGCTCTTCGAGTTGAGGCTTACTGTTTGTGAGCACCACAGGGCGATGTGGATGGTAACAACGTCAGGCCTTCTCTTCTTTAGGTGCCTCTTCTCAGTCTTAAAAGCTCAATATGCATGCTTTCTCTCTTTCTCTCTCTCTCTCTCTCTTTCCAACACATGCACACACACCCAAACACACAGGCACACTTAAATTCATTCAACCCTGACGCGACCTTTTTGACATGAAAATCCCAAAATCCTGTGCTGAAACTCAAATCCCCTCTGACCACTATGGCCCTTCGGAAGCTGGATGACATCAAAAAGAAGCGCTTTGCTTTCATGACTTTAGTGCGCCCCTCAGTGTGTCAGCATCTGGCTGTCTGCCACATTCCTGTCACAAAAGCCACTATTTTGAAACAGACTCATGCGCACCACATGCAACACGAAGAAACCAAAGAGAGCCTGAGCTGCAACTTCTCTATTTCCACACACAACGGGGTGGGCGTCAGTTGTGTTATGATATGAAGTGGCTTCCAAAGTGAAGACGATACACTCCTGTTGCTCAGAACAAACTACACAAAACAGAGCTAAATTCTAGTGCCGTGCATTAAGCAACATTTTTCTTACTTGGCAACCTGCAGCAACCTGACAACCTCATTCAAAATGGCTGCTCTGGCCATCATGGGTGACAGACACCTATGGAGGTGTGTGAAACTGATTACCTGGTGATTGGTTTATATGGGGAGATAGCTCTATTAACCTTTGGGTAACACAGGTGCGTAGCTAAGTAGAACACAACCTTTCTACATCAGAGAGCGAGCGAGAGAGAGAGAGACATGGAGAAACTCAGTGTGACAGTAGAGCTGCTCCAATTAAGTAAGCACATTGAGCCGTCAGGCTGCCACATTCATCAACACACAGAATGCCAGTCAGCAGCACCAGAAGGCTCGCCCGCCTCTTTACCACGCTACTGTTACTGTGGTGTGGTCGGGAGAATGACAGGGAGGCATTTGCAAAGCAGATTTGGACAACTCTCCCCAGCATTTGGCAGCATAAATGTTTCTATGCAAGGTTTGGGTTGTTTTTACTAGCATTTCCCCTGTCCTAATAGACTGACCACGGGCTGCTAATGATATCATTATCATACATGCACTGTAATTATCTCGACCCACCGTGTGCCAAGATCAATGGACGGCAAAATTTGGATCAATTGATTAGTCTGCTGCTGTTAAGCTGCCGAAACATATTTTGCACACAGTCGATGTGCTGTTGGATGGGCTGTGAATGAATTGGGTCCCTGCCTGTTTTCAGAGTGCAGCATCCAGACATGGGGTTAGGCAAGTGGATCTGTGCCATATAAGAATTGAACTGAGCTGGCAGCACTGGTGAGTTTCCTCTGCTCCTCATAATGTCAACCACAGCCACTACGATCACACACAAAGCTCCAAATAACAATTTTAACATTTCTAACAAAGTCAAAACAATTTAATAATCTTACATTTTTTCCCCACTGTCTCTTTGTCACTGTCGTGTCCAAACACCATGTCAGACTGGTTTTATTTTGGAAACCAGGCTTGATTACTACCAAACCTGCAAGTATCCCCTGGAGAAAATTTATTCAAACCTGAACACATTTAAAAGGTAGACACTGTTAAACATACATAGTAAATATTTGAGGACAAAAGAAATAATATGAAATTAGACTGGGGGGATGGCAGTGATTTTGCGTGATGTATTCATGCTGTATTCACATATTCAGTAAAAAATAATATCTATCCATCTTCTTCCACTTATCCAGCTCAAGATCGGGGGGAGGGCTGGAGCCTATCCAAGCTGTCACAGGGTGCGAGGTGGGGTACATCCAAGGATGTAACCCTGCTACCCCTGTTGCCCCGCGATCAATCAGGGCTAATACATGTTTACAGACAACCATTCCAACTCACATTCACACCAATGGCCAATTTAGAAATACCAACTAACCTAACATGAATGTCTTTGGACTGTGGGACAAAGCCACGGTACCCAGAGAGAACCAACAAAGGCAAACAACATGCAAACTCCACACAGGAAGGCCCCGGCCAGCCAGTGGACTCAAATCCAGGACCTTGCTGTTAGGGGATGGTGCTAACCACTGTACCAACGTGCTGCCCCTTAACATACTATAAAAGGTGAAAACAAAGGGAGCGGACACAATACTATGAACATCACTCTGGTCAGCTGAAATCCAACAAATCTGCCACATGCACACAGCTTAACTGGTTTGATGTTTCACTTCCTCGATCGTGATGATTTTTTGTTTTATTTACTTCAGTATGCTAGCAACCCGACTAGCTTTGGGTTTTAGAGTGATGGAAGGTAAGCACATTTGTACATGTCTTTAAAATTGTTTTAACAATTTGCTTACAATCTCTTAATTTTTGGAACCTTCATTTATTTTTATTTTTTTATGTGGGACAAATCCTATCTAACCACTTCCTTCCTCACTTCCTTGTCACCAGCAAACCAGAATATAAATGCATCTTTTTTTGGCAGGTGGTATGGCATGCATTTCCTATTTCTTTCTTTCCTTGTTGTTTTTTTTTTTGTCTATTTTTCAGTTATTAATTCATCAGGTCCACCTCCTGAACAGTGTTCATGCCTAAATCATAAGCCCTCTTGCTGTTTCCTGCTGCTGAATTGGTCTCAATCATGACAATAATTTGAGAGCAGCCGGATTGTGTGATCGGAGGTACCTGATTGCACTGATGAGCAGAGAGGTGCTGAAGAAAGGAAAGTGGGCCATCTACACTGAACAAGTGATGATGATAATAATATGACACCAACAACAATCCAGGGCAACAGGGCAAGTTTCCCAAACAGATAGCGTTATTTTTAAAGGACTGCCCATCACCTGCTCGCCAAAAGAAAAAAACAATCCAACATGAATTCACCTCTACTTCAATCTTGAGCTAAGGGAGCCTCGTCTACAGTAATACTTTTCACATGTAATTCACATTTTAGAGAGCCACGTATATCCAGTGGGTTAATTCTATCCTCTGGTCTGCCTATCATCATCCTTTAGGCGGCATGATGTAGCTTATTCCAGTATACAAAGGCTAATGCAGTTAAATCACACCTGGTGGACTTGAATGCTTGACACTAAGCATCCCAGTGTACTAGCTAGCTCGAGTGGGCGAGAAATGAACCTTGTTATGTGTCCTGACACTGGGCCCTGCTCCCCGGCAAATAAAAACATGCCTCTCACTTACTGGCTGCCTGCGCTCACAGCCCCATACATCAGCATTATAAAGGAGCTCGGCAGCCTCAAGGTCAGCTCAATTTCCTCCTGCCGTTATGAAGTATCAGAATCACAGCGAGAGGGGGCACCCACACACATGTAAAGAAATGATTTAGGGAGCGAGGGAGGGGAGGGAGAGAAAGAAAGAAGGGGGGATTTGGAGTGTGAAGGAGAGGCGGTGTGTGATACAATAGGGAACTGTGACAAATCACCAGGAGAGAACCAGCCTCTTCTACAGTAAGGATGTGTGAGTGTGGACAATTGTGAGAAAATGTAGAGAATATTAAGCCTACTTGCTCATTCCACACACTAAGATTGTAGCAGTCTGCTGTGTATGTAATGGGATTGAGCAGTTTCTGTTTAACAAGCTGATTCCCCTTGTGTAAGCGCTCAAGTGTAGTCTGTGAAACTACAAAGCAATTAGGCCTACAGAATTATTGTTTCAGAAAATGCGAATATGATGTTTACCTTTGACTGTAATTAAATTCTAAGCAGTTACACGGGGAAAAACAGCAACCTAATGCAAACTAATGCCTTTTTTTCCTTTTGAGATCCAGACCCATTCATCACATGCCCAAGCAATTTGATAAATTACACAGAAGCATGAAAGCTGATCATGTGCGTAGCAGAGTGCAGTGTGTATGTGCGTGTGTAAGCCTCTGCCTGAGTCGGCAGTCATCCTTGGCTGCCTCACTGGCTGAGGTTTGACATCTTCAGCTAAGAGCCTGGGGAAATAACAGCAAATTCACTTAATGGCACCACCTCATCTATTCCTCATACACAGAGAGGAGGGAGACAAGAAGGAGAGTTCCTTTAGGTGTTACAAAATGGCTGTGTGCTCTCGGCTGTGCTTGCCGCCTCTACCATCCGAGGAGGTGCAGGTGTGTGGGTAAACACAGAGTGCATTGAGACCCATCACAGGCCGTGGCTGGCCACCAGCTGTAATTTGCAGTCCACTCTGACCCCTTTGCGAAAAAGCCAGCCAGCCATTGCTGCCGCTGCAGAGCTTTTCGTGGTGACAGTCCAATCTGGTTTGATGTGTATATGTGCGTGTGTGGTCGCATATGGCTGTGCGATGATTTGTACCTGCAAAGGCAAACATATGAAGACCGGAGCCCGGCAATGATGTGAATGGCTGCAGTTATGTGCAGGCTTGTTGGTGTAGGTGTTGGTAAGCATGAGTGTGTATGTTTATGTGTGTCTGCAGGGAGCGTTACAGAGCCAGAGGTATAATGGCCCCACTCCATCTTTGTGTGAGGTATTGCAGAACAATGCAAAGCAGAGCATAGCAGCTGGGAGGGAGCCTGGGCTGGCATGCTGTTGGATAACGTCTCAGGGTAACAGCAGGTATGCTATCAGTGCAGCCTGAATCCCCTCAGGGCTATTTACAGAGACTCTGACCCCAGCAAGCATGGGCTGGATGACGTCTCTGTGCCAGCAGCACAGGAAAAGCAAGACCCCAAATCACGACACTGCTTCCTATCAGCTGAAAAACATTGCATTCCAGCAGCCCTGAACAGCTATGCAATTGTTCAAATGTTTTACCAAAGGAAGAAAAAACCTCAGCAGCTCATTGAGTATATTTACAAGGACTGTAGCTGTACAATAATTTACCCAATAGGGACAATACTCTGAACAATAAAATGCTATGTAGACATTCTTTTCCAATTAACCTAACCTGAATACGCTCACAGTCAGAGGAAGCATAATCACATTAAGGCATGTATTCCCTTATTCAGAAGCATTTGGGATATATGTACACGTTTAATAGAACGATGAATCACAGCTGAAGCTGACAGTGTATTGCAGCAATCAAACTGCCTGACAAAAGAGGGCTCTAGCATCTGACTCAGCTTTCATGCAGCTGCCAGATTAATAGTACAAATTGCGGCGTTATTACAGAATGTGTGGCAAGGCAGCAA
>JAMQGT020011241.1:0-57601 GCA_024447675.2 Pterophyllum scalare
TCCCTCGCTAAAATCAAAGACATAATAAGCCACGTTGCTCATCATAAAATGTTTCTGAAAGTCGGTTCTGTGCAGTCCACTGCTCAAATTGGTGGAGGTGCAATCTAGCAGAGAGCTGGCTGATGCTGTGCAGGCGTGTGCCTCTCAGTTAAAGCAGCCACGATCCTAATGAGGCATTATTCAGTCTAAATAGAACATAAACAGGCAAGTTGTATAAGAAGTCAGTCCTCATACACGTGTAACAAAGGAGGAAATTAGCTGTAGAGGCTGTGCTCATGCTTATTTGTGCTGGAAGTCTTTGGGAGCTGACTCTCTGTTGGAGCCGGTCTCAGGTGGCACTTGGAAGTACTGCAGTTTTTGGCATTTGCATATTGGCCTCGATTTTGAGCCCCTGGAGGTTACACCTTCCTGACCTGCGTTCACTGACCTTCACCCCGTCCAGCCCCACTGGGATGAACTGAGACTCGGACTGTGAACCACCCTATCACACAGTATCACTAACGGACCTCACTAATGGTCTTAATGAGGCCAAATCCCTGCAGCCAGGTTCCAATATGTGAGTGAAAGACTAAAGCCAGAAGAGTAGAGGCTGTTAGAGCGGCTCGTGTTGTTGGTTCAACTTTAATAACTTCATAACGTCTGACTTTGCAGATCATTGCACTTCAGTTCGTACTACAAATGTACAGAAGTATAATAATCAGTTTTCTCAACATCAAATTGTGTCACAACCCAGATTTTTGGGCTGCCTTTGTGTTCCGAAGGGCTCAGATTTGATTCAGTTGCAAAGCTGTTGAGGTGTTTTCCTGCACAACCTGCAGATTCCCTACTCCCCCAGTAGTTTGCCCCTGACCTCCCGACCCAGAGGTGGATGCTGGGTCAAACCCAATAGTCTCCAGCTTTGTTAATTACGCAGGCATCTGGGGGTCACAAAAGCCCTGCAGCAAAGCCTTATGAAAACATACCTGTGGGGGTTTCTCTTGGGATTTGGCACAATTTCTCTGCATCGCCTGCTCTGTGAGCCTGATGCATGACTTGTGAGTAAAGGAAGGAGTGGATCAGAGTGCCTGGTGGAAAGGAAACAGATTTAGGGGTAACATGAGACAAGCAAAACTCCAAACATGAGATTTTTCATCAGTGTTTGTTATTGTGTTTGACTGATCTGAGCTGATCACCTCTGTGTGTAAGGATGAAGATCGGTGCCTTTTTTTTTTTTCAGTTAAGAGACGTTTTGCGATGGAAAACTAAAATGCACGTAAACATTGGATTAAAAGCCGCGGGGAAGCTCCTGGCAGGACTGGCAACTCGATCCTGGATGCTGTGCAGGAGGTTGGTGTCACATTAAAATAAGGAGTGTGGCACTGGTGAAGGGAAGAGGGTGGGCTGTTACAGAGGGCTTTGTGGCTGAAGAAAAACACCTTGAATTGAGTCCATTGTTGAATGAGCGGCCAACGGATTCTCTTTCAGCCCGGCTGTGTGGGCTCGGCCTGAAAGCTCCAGCTGCAGGTGTGACAGTCTGAGCTTGGGCTGCAGCAGAGCTCGGTGTTTAGAGGTTTAATCCTTTATACAGGGTGAGCTTTTTGGCACGGGTCACACTTCAGTCTAAGCTCAGGCTGAGCTGCACTTAGGCTCCACTTTGCCCTGATGATCAGACTTCCTGAGGTGGGGCCCGTTCCCACTGAACGCACTGCAGTCATCTGCTCAGTCCGCCGTCACGTCTCCGATCCTGTCTCAGACTGTTCGCACTGCACCATCGCCAGAAGGCACGCTTCGATGGCGTGCTTTCATGGCTCGAAAAACACGGCAGCACAGTGTAAATACGCACATGCATTTCTGCAGGTTTGTGTGCTCATGAATCCAGACTGTGTGGCAGTGGAAATGACACCGACTCCATGTACTTCTTCTTAGTAGAGTGCAGCGGAGCAGCTACGTCACTGCAGAGTCACTGATATGATGTGATGTTAATGTTTTGATGTCTCAGTCGCTGTTTTATCAGCTGAAGTAACTTCCAGGCTGAGATCTGAGTTTTGGATGCTGTGAATTAAGATTAGGATCCAGTGGGAGCCATTTTTAAAATTCCCACAGTTTGGTGTAATCACTGACAGATTTGGATAGTTTCTAATTGCTTGGAGTAACTTTAGCTTATGTATTCTAAAATCAAAATCTTTTCAGCATACTGGTTAATATAATGCAAATGTTCCTACTTTTGTGCTCCATGAGAGGATATTCCTTTTTGGCACTGCCGATTGCATGATGGGAATTTTTGATTATTTTTTCAGTGTAATCTGGTCATTTATTATAAAAAGGTTAACAGTCATAAATGGGTAAAATCTAGTGAAGTATACAGAGTTTAGAGACCTGTCTAAGGGTGCAGCACATGCTGTGCAGACGTGCCCGTCAAACCTCACGAGCAGCGTTCCAGCCCATCTCAGCACGTAATTTGATCTTTTAATCTTCTTAAGAAAACAGCTTCTACAGGATCGATGAGAACATTTCACCTTTTTGTCCCAGTGAAAAGAACCAGGACACATGCTCAGATCAAATGACTGGTGTGGACATCTCCAGCTTCTCTCTCCTCCCTCTGAAACTCTTTCCCTGCTCCGGCAGAGTCTGCAGCGCTCTTGGCTCAGCACAAAGGGTCTGGGTGAGGTCCAGAGCCGTGGCAGGCGGTTCGTCCAACACGATCAGCCGCTCGGCTGAAGACTCCCTCCTTTCCTGCCTGTGGGGGGGCTTTTACCTTGGGTGGCGACAACATGTGGAGAGCCAGGGATTAGTACAAAAGCAGGGTGCTGTTTAGTGTGTGTGTGTGTGTGTGTTCTAGTTTGGGTAAATTGGCTCACTGCCAGAAGTCTTTTACGTGACTTACGTTAAACGGGCCCTTTCAGATTTGGCCTCTGCTACAGAAGAAGCTATTCAAATGAGTCACACAGATGAAGGCCTTTAAGAAACTCTGAGCCACTGCTGGAGAGAAGCTCTGCTGAGATCTGCTGGTTGTATCAGTCTGCCATCAATCAGTAAAACGTCTTTACTTCATTTTCCACGTTTGTTACCTACAGTGTCATAACATGGACCTGCCTCTTCACGTCTAAATCTAGTTTCCAGACACCCTGAGAGTTTATATTACGTCCAGTCCTGTTCTCTGTCCACAGGGACTGGAGATGATCTAAACTCTTTGAGGATGTGGACTCTCGTGCTACAAGTTCAACTTTATTTATAAAACTCGGCGTTTCCCAAAGTACTGTCCAAGAGACAAATGACAAGGCTGTCGTTGCCACGGCGCTCTGCTTTTTAAGAAGGGCCACAAATGGGTTCGCTCACTTTTGGATACAGTTTACATGCTTTGTTTTAGGCACTTACACATTAAGAAGGGTTAGAGCTCATTTCTAAATGATCGAACTAAAACCTAATTTAAAAAAAACCTAGAAGGCACCAGAATACATCCTTACCTGTTTCTCACAAGGGCAAACATTCCTTTAGATTATTTCATTTTTTTAACCAATCATACCCATCCTTCCGTCCATCCATCCATCCTTCCATCCATCCATCCATCCATCCATCCATCCGCTTATCCTTTTCAGGGTTGGGGGGTAGATTGTGTATAAAAGATGGATATAGTCTCTGAGTCGGAAGCCTTTTTTGCTGACTGTGGTTTTCTGAATGTGGTTAACGTTGTGAAAGGGCTCGCTGTAACCCAAACCATAATCACCTCCTAAAACAACTCTGAGAGTAAAGCAAAGACATCGAGATCTGGAACGTGAAGCCGATGCTTTCAACCTGCTTTCTTTCCTGTGGCCAGCAGGAGGCGACGCCTCTGCCAAAAGAATTCCAGGAGAAAATGGCCGGAACGCCGACTTGATCTATAACCTCAGTAAACCCTTCGCTATCAAATTTATGCTCAAAATTGTCACTTTTGAGTCACACATGTTTATTTTGTAAATTATGGCCCCATGCAGATGAAGTAGATGATGAAACCAGTTTTCATTTACAGCGTTGCTGCTGCTGTGACTCTTTTATTTAGCACATTTCAGACCTTTTATTCCACTCTGTCTGTTCAACGGAAACTCAGCTGGAAGTCTGATTTTCTCAGTTTACCAATATATAAAACATTACCAACAACCCAGAATCGTGCATGTATGTGTAAAGTGATTTTACTCCAAACTGTGACTGAGATTTTCTATTATAAATACTATCAAAGTTATGCTTTCTGGTCTGCTGACTCTCTGTTATCGTCCCACAAACAAAGACACCTTCAGAGATGTGAAATAAAAGAAAGGAAAGTTCGTGCAAGACGCCTGTCAGGTGATTCGGTGTAGTTGTCGGGTAACAAAGAACGCTTGTGTGTTATCAGATTAGTTGCCGGTGGTGGGAGAGGTGATGAAAAGAGCATCAGTGTCTTTCATGGTGTTGTGAGTCTGTGGCATGTACGCCTCTGAACCACCGTCATGCCTCGAGAGGACGATCTGCTGTAATGCAGTCTGTCCGTATGAAAGCCACGGCCTCTTTTCTGCTGGAATTTCCTCAGTGTGTAACATCCACGTTCATTATAAAACACATCCAGTTTGTTTCCAGGATGCTGCAATATTTCATACCTCTGCTCTGATTGTGGGGTTACAAAACACCTCTTAGTCAACGGAGTTAGTGGGGAATTTTATTACACATAAAATCCAGGTCACAGCAGCCTTTTACTGACCCAACTCGGCTTCAGGGAAAAATAATAATTCTAACTGGAAAACAGTAGAATTTTGATGTATTCATGTACAAAGACAATGTTACTGTAACTGAATTGGGCTGATCTGACTTTTGGTCTCTTATGAACTTGGTTTGTTTCTTCCACTCATGTTTTTCGTGTCGTCCTGATGGTTCCTTCATGCTGCTCAGTGGAGAAGGAGCCGCTGATCTCTCCGTGGGGAGTCTCCCAGCCATTATCCAAATGAAGAGTTTTGTTCCTAAATGAAGTCGCACCTCCTGTTAGAAAATGTTTGCAGATGTGGAAGAAACGGTAGTTTAAGAAGGTCTGATGTTTTGAAGCGTCATAAACAGGATTTTAAAACAAAGGCTAGCAGGCGTGCTGCGGTGCTTCCTACTCTGCAGTTAACTTTAATTAAAGCTCCCACCCAAAAAGAAAAAAAAAACACATTGAAGATATGTTGGAGATGATATTGCTTGAATTTTCACTATAATCTCAAAGCAAGTCTTGCAACTCAGGAGCCATCTCGGTGAAGTCTGAGGGCATCGAGCGAGGGCTAAAAAGATTCAACTGTTGCCGGAGAGCTACAGCTTTAATTTCAGTGTTTACAGGACTTTAAAAAAATCTGCTCTGATCAATTCTGATTACTTTGATTTATTGACTCAACTGACTGCAAAGCTGCTGCTCACTTAGGCAGTCACATGGTGGGCCCGCTGCTTTATCACGCCCATGGACACTGATGGGAACCATACAAGATACAAAGTGAACTTCACATTGCATTCAGGACCTGAACCTTCTAACCAAGCCCAGAAACTCATCAGCAAAGTGTTCACTGAGATTACAGTGCCATTGAACCGAGGGTCATTTCCCCATAGACTTCTATGCATTTGACCCCTGTTCCTCTTTAAAACAAGAGCACTGGTGACTGTAACAGGGGGAGGTGGTGGGGGTCAAAGTGCTATTATGATAAAGTAAATATAGAATAAAATGCAATTACCTTTTGGAACGCTTGCTTTTAGCTGGCTGTATTCTGTACAAAACACCACACTGATTGTGGTCAGTGAAGCAGCTCTCAGATGCACCTGCTCGAATGTTCTGAGGTGGGATGTCTGCGTAGATGTGGTCCAGCAAAGGTCCATATTCACTGGTCAGAGAGTCTGTGTTGTGATGTGTGTGAAGGTTGGTGGGTCCAGCTTGGACAGTTCTGAAGTTGTGGCCAAAGTTAAAGTTTTATTTAACTTGGAACAGGGGGATGATATTGTCAGACTGCGCGACAGAGTTATGGCCCTTGGTCAGCATGCAGCCCTTGTGATAGAGAACATCTGTGCAAAGTTCGAGGGTTTAGCTCGAGACAGCCGAGCTAAAAGGTCAGAGGAGCTGTTGTAGGGTAAGGGAATCGCCATAGTGTGTCTTTTGGGGAGTAATCTAACAGCCAGGAGTTGCAGTCAGCGTCTAAGTTTTCGGGTTGATTATTAACACGGCTCGCCTGAAGCTCACACTGTGTAGCTGTGGGTTGCCAGGTTCATGTTAAATGTCACTGAGATGTGTGTCAGGGTAACCTGCTGTGTTTGGCACTTTTGTTATCCATTGCAGCAGCAGAGGTGCAACTGAACATGTGATTTTAGACCTTTTTCTTTATCCTTTTTTTAGTTGCTGTGTTTAATCTCACTCGGGCGCCTGTTAAATGTCCCGAGGTTGTTCAAGAGAAAACTTCTGTTTCTGTATCTGTTGCTCTGCACACTTTCTTCTACGCTACAAGATTCCTACAAACCCCGAACGTCCGTCCGCTGCCAGTTACAGTATGAAATACATATCCTTGGATGGAAAAATGTCTCCGGTGCTCTGTGTGTGTGTCTGTGTGTGGAGTTTACTATGAAGTTACTGTAAAGGACTGCAGCTACTGAGCGACCATCCATGAATTATTCTGATGGTTCTCCTCGATTTTCAGAATAAAACATATCAATGGTTGTGCTTGTCATTAAATTGCGTGCTGCCACATTGTTGCAGGGCACGAGCTTGTTACATTTCAGACAGGCTGTTCACTGATGTCAGTGAGAGTAGATGTTCCTGACACATGGTCATGTGAAGCACACAGCTCTGCCTGAGCAGAGAATTCAAACCCACCTCTTCTGTTTGAGGGCCGTGCAGAGCTAGTCTAGTGAAGGGCATGAATAAAAATGCGGAGTTAGAAAAATTCAAATGAGTCCTCTTTAAACATGAGGTACACGTCGTTTGCTGTTGATCATTCCCATTCTCAGCCTTTCATGCTTCAAGCCTGCAGTGGCTTCACGTACTGTTTATCCACTTCTTATTTTCAGCCTATTGAATTTCATGTGTAATTTTTAGAGGTCTGGATTTCATTCAGTAGATGAGCCAGGAATCCTTTGCCAGTTAGCAGTGGCCAGTGCGCCATCTAGTGGTTGTGGTTGGGAACATTTCCCCTGAGCATCTCTTGTGACCCCATCGGCTGCATGTCTCACTGTATTCTGTTTAACATGTAACCCAGTTTGTCAGTGTGAGTTAAAAGCTGCTGCTTAATTTCTGCCACATCATCGTGATTGTGTGTATTTTCTTTCCCGTCCCTCAGTGGAGAAAGTGGAGCTGGGAAAACAGAAAGCACCAAGCTGATCCTGAAGTTCCTGTCTGCCATGAGCCAACACTCGCTGGAAGCATCGTCCCGAGACAAGACATCACATGTGGAGGAGGCGCTGCTGGAGAGCAGGTAGTTACTTTGTCATTGCAAGTTAACTAGATGATTCTATGTGGTAATGGTTAATTGTTTGCCTGGTTAATGATCACATCCCTTCTTCACTCCACAGCCCCATCATGGAGGCCTTTGGGAACGCCAAGACTGTGTACAACAACAACTCCAGCCGCTTTGGGAAATTTGTCCAGCTGCATTTCAGCCAGAAAGGCAACATCCAGGGAGGCAAAATTGTCGACTGTATCCTTTAAAAGCCACTCAGTGTTAAGTGGCCCACACTTCCTTTCCCTGCTTATTTCCAACCCAGGCTTAGCATACAGGAAGGACCTGCTTTAAGGGGTTGGCAAAAATGCTGTCATGGGTAAAAAATATGCAGAACACAGCAAGCAAGTTACAGCCACAGCTCTCTATTCATTTATCTGCTCAAGTGCTTCATTGGGAGCACGAGGATTGCAGTGCAGATGACAATGAATATGTAAATTAGTCATAATAACTCCTTTTAAAACCCCTAATGTAGAATTAGATTTACTTTAGACACCTCTTTAAGCTCTTTATCATTTCTCCATCTTTATTTGTGGGTTCATATTTAAAAAAAAAAAATTAACCTGGTTTTTATGTTCACAAGAGGTCATCTGGTTAACTAACTTTATATTTTTAATGTTTGTTCAGCTGAAAGTAGGTCCAGCTGCACTTTAGGTTACAGATTAGCTTCATTTTTAATCGAATTTTAATGCAGCTTTAGCTTCACCTTTGCTTAAGTTTGCATGATTTTGTCAGCAGTCGTATGCATGCAGGCCTTTTCTCATTGCTTTGTGCCTTGACACTTTTGTGACCACAGACCTCTTAGAAAAGGTGAGTCTTCTTCCTCCCACCAAATCTGTCATTGCACTGACTCTGAAAGCATCCTGTTGGCTTGAAAGGTGGCTGCTGTTTCTGCGGTTGATGTCCAGTGTGTTCGTAAAAAAAGGACGATTCAGATTTATGCTACAAGAAGCTTCTGTGGAGTTTTTGATATATATTGTAATAAAAACTTGCCATCTTTGGCATCAGATTTAGACAGGATTTAGAAAGGACTACACCTCAAACGAGCCAGCAGATGCCCAGGGTTTGGTGCATCAAATCTGAATATGTGCGTCTGTATTGATGCGAAGATGTGTACTCACTGTTCCCTCCTCTTGCTCTGCAGAACCGAGTGGTCAGGCAGAACCCGGGGGAGAGAAACTACCACATTTTCTACGCCATATTGGCAGGGACTAACAACCAGCACCGAGGTGAATATGGGGAAAAAATAACATCATCATATGGAAAACATAAACCTTGCATCAACCTTCAGTTGCAAAAGTCTTAAATAAGCATTTAAGTAGGAAAGTTAATGCAGGCGATTCCACACGTTAAGAATCAGTGCAGACAGGCTGCAGGCACAGAAAGAGCAGAAAGCTAACGTGGTCAAATGTTGTAATTTGTGCATTTGTGTGTCTGCAGAGGCGTTCGGGTTGACACATCCTGACAGCTACCACTACCTGAGACAGTCCGACTGCCACGCTGACAAGACAATCAACGACAAGGGCACTTTTCAGGATGTTCAGGTACGCAGCACACTGACGGGGATGCTGAACATGATGCTGCACAGACATTTGCACATGAATATGTTGCATTTACGGATTTAAGGCTAAAAGGAACAATTATTTTTAGTATTTTGAGTTTTTAAATGATTTTAAGAGATTAGCACTTTATGTGTCGTATTCCAAAAGCCTTTCGGTTAAAATGCACAGAGAATGCACATATTTTTCCATTTCCCCTCATAGTTTTGCATACATTATATTTGTGTGTGGTATTCATCATTCATAATCACGAGTCAGAGTAAGAAACTTTTGATCCTGGTGAGACTAAAAACTGAACTTACTGCTGTCAAACCAAAGCTACAGACTTATGGCTTTAAATCAGTCCAAACCTCAGAAACAGCACCGCAAAGGCAGCTTTCTCCCAAAACAAACATCAGCTGGGGAGAATATCAACATGAGGCGTCCTGAGGTTTTCATCCAGTCTTTTCTCTTTGTTTGCGTTTCCCAGAATGCCATGCGGACAATGCAGTTCACAGAGCAGAACATCACCGAGATCCTGCGCCTCCTGGCCGGGATCCTCCATGCGGGGAACATCGAGTTTGTGACAGCCGGAGGAGCTCAAATTTCCTCCAAGTCAGGTAGAGTTTACCCTCACCATCCACACTTTCCTCTGCTCCTCATCTCAGCGAGCTCCACGGTGAACTTTGGTGAGTTAATTATGGTCCTACAAACCTGGAAGTAAGACACTGTTGTCACCAAAGTAGTTCCCATGATTAAATTTAACCACGCCTGACGCAAAGAGCGCAGGCGCAAAATTCTCCCCTTATCATGAAACTGACAAACAGTTTAAGTGTTTGTTTTGGAAGATTACAACAAAATGCTTTGTTTCACTCTCCCCTGAAACCTAAAAGCATTCAGACTTCAGAGCACGAAGAAGCGAAGGAGCTTGGTGCTATTATGTGTAATGTTCAATAGCCAAAGGTCAGGCTTGCAAAGGTGGCGACAGAAGTAACTGTGGAGTGAATGAGGACTGGGATGATGCTAAAACTCTGACAGATTCTTACTTGATAAAAATAGGTTTTAGTGTACAGCTTCAAGCATTGTTTTTCTAAGTTTTCTGTGCATTTTAAGTCCTAATTAGTCTCAAGTCTTTAATGATGTGTGTTTCATATGTTGGCAGCTCTCAGCTGGACATCTGAACTCTTGGGGCTGAACTCAGATCAGTTAGCTGAGGTCCTCACGCACCGGTCCATGATCCTCAGGGGCGAGGAGATCTCCACACCGCTGACTGTGGAACAGGTCATTTGTACTTTTATTATCATATCTATTAATAGATTGATGACTTTCATCTTTTACTTTATCACTAACTTGGCATTATGGTTCTGCACATCTGATTGGCAAATTTATTTAAGGTAAGCTATTTAAGCTGCGTTAACCTGCCGATGGTGCTGTGAATCTGCAAGCTGCTTTGCAACCCACCTCCACCTCAGCTCCTCCTTTAAATGCCGTCTAACTTGTCATGGCTGTAGCTCAGGAGGTAGAGCAGGTCACCTACTGATCGGAAGGTCGGCGGTTTGATTCCTGGCTACCCCAGGCTGCGTGCCAATGTATCCTTGGGCAAGATACTTAACCCCAAGTTGGAGTGTGAGTCTGTGAATGCTAGATAATCAAAGAGCACTTAGCTTAGTTAATCATGGAAGTGCTTGTATGAATGGGTGTGAATGGGGTAAATGTGTTGTATAAGCGCTTTGAGTGCTCAGACAGAGTAGAAAAGCGCTATATAAGAACTAGTCCATTCACCATATCTGTCATTGGTGAGGCCACCTTACAGAAGTCAGATAAATACAATAAAACCAATTAAATCAATCAATAGTAGGTAAACCAAGGAGAAACCACGGTGGACTGAGGGCTGAAAGAAGATTTTTTTAAAAAAAAGTGCCGCAGAGGTAAAGAGATCCCGGCTTTTAGGTCTTGGGCAGTCACACTTTCTACTGCATCCTACAGTTCCCACAATGCATCTACACATGAACTACTGCTGGATTAGTAACTGCTCACATCTTTCATTTACACCACCCAAACTAACCTTTGACCTCCATTCATTACTAATTTTAGTCTGAAGAAGGTTCCGGTTGTATGAAATGAAGGCAAAACAAAACACACCCAAAACCCAAACAGTGCTCCAGCTTTCCGGCTATTCTCTGCTTCTTGCTGTCATTCTGTGATGACAGAGGACTTCTGGGTGGGGGTCTGTGCATTTGAAACCCTTGCTACTGATGGTACCTACTAACGTGAATATGCCCTAAAAGAGATTAAATCAGAAAAATAGGATTGACCACTGATAAATGCATGAAATTTTAATAGCTAAATTATTGGTAATTTCCCAAATAGTTTCAATTCATTAATTCATAACTTTCAAGCTGCTAATTAAAGAAGTTGTTTGGCTGCACGCCAACAGTGTTTGTGCTGCTCCTTTGCAGGCGGTGGACTCCCGAGACTCCATGGCCATGGCACTTTATTCTCAGTGTTTCAACTGGATCATCCGCAGACTCAACGGCCGCATCAAGGGCAAAGAAGACTTCAAGTCCATCAGCATCCTGGACATCTTTGGATTCGAGAACTTTGAGGTATGTTAGGGCAAATCCCCCCTTGAACACTACTGGCACTGTTACAGAACCATCAACCCACTGACCAAACAACACGTAAACTAAAGGAAGAACAGCCAGTTAACTCATATAGAAAAAGAGGAGAAAAAACCTTCAGATCAGCTGTTTCTGAGTCCACTATGGAGCAAGAATGTAATATTCCCTCAGGGTCAAATAAAGTTTATTAAATTTAACTGAGTTCAATTAAATTCCAGTCGCTCTCATGGGCACATTAAGTTATAAACTGTATATTTCCCCCCACAAGAATCTTAATCATATTTTGTTATTAATCATAAAAATCTGTAAATAAACCTCAGGGATTCCTTGTCTTTCAGTTCATTAGGTCTTCTCTGTCTGATAACCGCCTAACTTTGTTCCCCGCAGGTCAACCGCTTTGAGCAGTTCAACATCAACTATGCAAATGAGAAGCTTCAGGAATATTTTAACAAGCACATTTTCTCCCTGGAGCAACTTGAATACAATAAGTAGGTGGACGCTGTTACTTTGCAGTTTGTTACTACTGCTTGCAAAAGATGGCAACAGTAAAGATTATCTCAGGTTCAAAGTGTTCAGCCTGTTCAGGTGAACTCTGTAATAGATGTCTTAAATTTAAGTACATTAATTTGATATTTTATACTTATTGTTTTGATATTATCCAATTAAACAAATAATTGGCACATACTATAGAATATATTTTAGACTAGAAAATAAAAAGATCCTCTTGGTGCTACTTACAGGAGGGTATTTTGCTATGATCGAAACCCATTAAAAATGAAACTGTAGCCACTGTTTCAACTCCTCATGTTGAAAACATAATGGAATTTATTAGAAGAAAAATATTTACCTAAACAAATGTATGTTTTGTATTCTTTCTGATTGTGCAGCTAACTTAATGTTACTCTGCTAAGCTAGCTTTAAGTAAATTTAGCTTAAGCCAAAGCTAGCTCTCACAAACTCTAAAGCTATTTCTGTTTAACATTGCTGGTTGAGATAGTTAGCTAGACAGAAATACAGCAAATTTAATGGTGTTCCAAATGTCAAAGCATTTTTTTTCCATTGGTTAGTTTTGATCAAATATGTAACGACTTGTTGGACTTTGCGTTTATAGCATTAGCTCCGTGACGCTAGCTGCTGTTTTCCAAAAGCTGTTCTCGTGTCTGGAAATGGTGAAGTCACCTTGTGTCTGAAATCAGTTAAAGTTTATCGGCCTTTAACGTGACAGAAGCTTGGTGATAACACAGGGTTAAACAATACTTTGCATCAACTAAGCTAACACACAAAATTAGAGCTTTGCTGCCAAATAATTAACATATACAGAACAAAACATATTTTCCCTTCCACCCATTTTAAAGGTAAATAGGTAGTTGAGATCATTAGCTTGAGGAGATTCAGCGTAATCGCTCGCCGTCTCCATTTATGCATGATCTGTAAGCAGAACACCACGGTGAACCATGACACTCTTTTAAAGCACCTAAAGAAACAAAAACAGCATGTCTGATGAAATTAAAAACTAATTTGGAGCTCCAACAGTCCAAGCACAAGAAGTAGTCATGGATGAAAACATGCTGGTGGAGGCCCAATGAAAGACTAGACTGTCTCATAATATGACATGCGCTTTCATGCCAGTTCCCCTGCAATTAAATGTGTCCACTGTTTACCCGCTCCACTAAATCCTGCTTTTTTTCTTAATGCTTCTTGTGTGTGCTGCTTCTTGCAGAGAAGGTCTGGCTTGGGTTGACATAAACTGGATGGACAATGGAGAATGTCTGGATTTGATTGAGAAGGTATGCAGATGATTCAGGATCTGTGAGGAGGTCAAACAGTGATTGTAAAAATGAGTGTTTCTCTGCAAAACAAATATTTTTGCAAAGTGCAGTTGCAGTTAAATTAGTTAACAAATATAGAAATGATTGCATGTTTTTGGTTGATTGGTAGGATAACACTATTTTACAAAAGCAAGAAACAGAGTGACGAAGTGCCTGTAAATGTTTAAGCAATATGAGATCAGAATAGACAAGACACGAGCAAGAAGACCAAAAGGTGGCGAATATATCATATATTAATGATAATATAAATCATGTTGATGACTAGTGATAGTGATTAAATCTGTGTTTCCATAGAAACTGGGTCTTCTGGCACTGATGAATGAGGAGAGCCACTTCCCCAAAGCCACGGACGACACCTTACTGGAGAAACTCCACAGCCAGCACTCAGTATGTCGAGCTCCTGTTGGTCTGCTCCTTTTAGCTGTTGTAAAACTGACTTGAGATCAGTCACGTGTCTTCTTTGTTTCTCTCTCTCTCTTTTTCTTTTTAGATTGCTTTAAAAATACAAGGTCTATAAAAATGGTCCCAATTATCCTTGAAGGCTTAAAGTATGCTGTTGATTTTCAAAATAAGGGCAAGAACATTTTATTTCCACTCGGGAGAGGTCTTGGCTCTTTAAATGCACGTCTTAATGCTGATGCCCATTGTGGGTTGAAACCCAATTTTAATTGTTCCTCAGATTTTACGGATGATGTTAAAATAAATTTGGATCAGTGCCTCAGATTTCACACAACTTCGGAGCTACTTAATAATTTTCATCCGACAGACTGGTAACTTCACTGTGTCACATGCCGTGGTGGAGAATCACGTCTAATGTTTCAGCATCTGTTGCTGGCAGGAGATCGATCGCTTTGAGCAGATAGGACTGCTCGTGTCTTGATGTTTGGCTGTGCAGCAAGCAGCTTGAGTCAGTTTAACACCGATGCCTTTGCAAGTAGTAAAGAAGAAAAATAATACTTTGAGTTCAGAGTGTGAGCTCTTTTTTGATGTTACTAAATCTTTTCTTGGCATTGCTTTTAGAGCAGCTTTACAGCCCTGTTAGCCTTGTTGTGATTCGGATCCAATAAATGACTGATGGATTTATTAAAAACCAGAGACAATAAGAGTGTTAAGAGGAGGATTTGTTTTTAATTTACAACGTTGGGAACAAATCTGTCTCCCAGTTTTATGCAGGTATGACCAAACCAAGTCATAAACTGTCATTTCAAACACTCTCAGCATAACTGCTTGCTCTCTCCCCCTACAGAAAAACCCTTTCTATGTGAAGCCGCGTGTTGCTGTGCACTACTTTGGAGTCAGACACTATGCAGGAGAGGTGAGACCATAATATCTGTTTCTGTTTATTTTTTATTGTTGTGTTTTTGTGGTTTTATCGGGGCAGATTGATTTAAAGTGAAAAGCTCCAAAGCAAGCCACCTGTCCAGGTGTCGTTCGCTTTCTTTGCTCTTATGAAACTCTCTCTGGCGCACCCTTGTGGCTTGGTGCAGGTGGTGTATGACGTGAGGGGGATGCTGGAGAAGAATAGAGACACCTTCAGAGACGACATCCTGAACATGCTAAGGGAGAGCAGGTAGGCGTGGGGCTCTGCTTTGGATGTCTATTGTCAGTCCACACATCTGTTTATTAAAAGGTTAGAATTAAATCACCAGTCGAAATGAAATGGATATACTGTACAAATTTTCTCACTCATGAGGCCTTTCCTGAACCTTTCTGCAGCTAAGCTCCAAAAGCAGCTTGGACATCTGATTTCTACATGATTATTGCAGGCCTGCAGTCTGCAGGTTTTCTCACAGCAATAGCCAAAAACTGAAAAGTATAAAGATTGATATTATTGATCAAAGTTTCACTAAGCATTCACTTTGTTCTTTCTTTCCATACCTTAAATAGGGACTGGTGCTGTGAGCATTAACTGAGACATTTGCACAACAACATGATTTCCAATTTATTTTTGTTTTATATTTGCACTGGGAATTTCACATTCAGTTCAATCCAGTTTTATTAATATAGCATCAAATCACAACGAACAGTCGCCTCAAGGCACTTTGTATTGTGGGTAAAGAGCCAACAATAATACAGAGAAAACCCAACAGTCAAAACGACCCCCTATGAGCAAGCACTTAGCGATAGTGGGAAAGAAAAACTCCCTTTTAACAGGAAGAAACCTCCAGCAGAACCAGGCTCAGGGAGGGGCAGTCATCTGCTGTGACTGGTTGGAGCTGAGGGGAAGAGACAGGACAAAAGACATGCTGTGGAAGAGAGGCAGAGATTAATAATAATGATTAAATACAGAGTGAAGTATAAACAAGTACATAAAGGTGAATGAGAAGAAACAGTGCATTATGGGACCCCCCCCCCAGCAGCCTAGGCCTATAGCAGCATAACTAAGAGGTGGTTCAGGGTCACCTGATCCAGCCCTAACTATAAGCTTGATCATAAAGGAAAGTTTTAAGCCTAATCTTAAAAATAGAGAGGGTGTCTGTCTCCTGAATCCAAGCTGGGAGCTGGTTCCACAGAAGAGGGGCCTGAAAGCTGAAGGCTCTGCCTCCCATTCTACTCTTACGTATCCTAGGAACCACAAGTAAGCCAGCAGTCTGAGAACGAAGTGCTGTATTGGGGTGATATGGGACTATGAGGTCTTTGAGATAAGATGGGGCCTGATTATTCAAGACCTTGTATGTTAGGAGAAGGATTTTAAATTCTACTCTAGATTTAACAGGGAGCCAATGAAGAGAAGCCAATATGGGAGAAATCTGCTCTCTCTTTCTAGTCCCTGTCAGTACTCTAGCTGCAGCATTTTGGATCAGCTGAAGGCTTTTCAGGGAGCTTTTAGGACAGCCTGATAATAATGAATTACAATAGTCCAGCCTAGAAGTAATAAATGCATGGATTAACTTTTCAGCATCAGTCTGAGAGAGGATGTTTCTAATTTTAGAAATATTGCACAAATGTAAAAAAGCCGTCCTACATATTTGCTTAATATGTGAATTGAAGGACATATCCTGGTCAAAAATGACTCCAAGATTTCTCACAGTGTTACTGGAGGCCAAAGTAATGCCATCCAGAGGAAGTATCTGGTTTGACACCATGTTTCTAAGATTTGTGCGGCCGAGTACAAGAACTTCAGTTTGATCTGAATTTAGAAGCAGGAAATTGGAGGTCATCCAGGCCTTTATGTCTTTAAGACATTCCTGCAGTGAAAATGTATGCCATGCTTTCTGATAATACTGCCTAAGGGAAGCATGTATAATATAAATAAAACATTACACTCATCCTCGAGTATTTCCTGCTGTTCTTCAGGTTGGACTTCGTCTATGATCTCTTTGAACACGTACTGAGCCGGAACAAACAGGACACTCTGAAGAGCAGCATCAAGCACAGACGGCCCACAGTCAGCTCCCAGTTTAAGGTAAGTCACAAATTAGCTTCCTGAATCACTCTTTAACGGTGCTAAATGCTGAAAAGTTACACAGGTGTGGAGCAGTCACCAAAAGCTATTGTAGTGGCAGCAATGGTTGCACTGCTACAGTGATAGAATAATGACATATACTGCTGCAAGTTATCAAATGAACATCATGCTGCATTAAATAAGACTTAAAACTACAGATTGAGACAGTAAACTCATCAGGGAATAATTTACTGCAGTCATATTTCAAGTTAAAATTAGGGAAATTTCTGCATAGACTTCTGTACAAAGATTTCTTTATACAACCAGAGGAGATGCCCCCTGCTGGCTGTTAGAAAGAATGCAGGTTTAAGGTACTTCCACATAGGCTGTGGTTTTTACAGTACCAATACTTGTGATAATAACAGTAACAGTACCTGAAATGGTGTTGTTGTGGTTCTAATAGCAGTGTAGTACAAGTTGCAGTAGTAATACTGCAAGCATTTGATAAAACTGTAAAAGTAGTACTTATCTCTGAGTGGTTTTATTGGATATCACAATAGTTTTTGCAGAAGTATACATACTTTTAATACCATAAGTGTTTTAATAAAAATGTAGGAAATTGAAGGAAAGGTCAGAGTGATGTAAATGTCATCATCAGACGGTGAATGCAGGACTTTGTTCCTGGATTCATGGACCCTACTTGATGTGGAAATAAGGAGACCACCTGTGCCTGCAGCCTCAAAGCATGCCAGAAAACAGTGTCTGCAGCTGTCTGTGTGCTCAGCTGCAAGACAGAATCATCCTGGCCTATGCAGTTGTAGTATTATCCTTGCTATGAGTAGAGGTCATAAAATATTAGCAGTTATTGCAGTAACAGTAGTAGCTGTAGTAGACTTTATAGCAGTTGCAACACATGGAGGTAACTAAGGTGTTTACACCAATTTTATTGCAGGACTCTTTGCACTCCCTGATGGCCACGCTCAGCACTTCCAACCCATATTTTATCCGGTGCATCAAACCGAATACACACAAGGTGAGTGTTCGTGAACGCGCACAGCTTTGCCTCGAGCACACATCGGCACATCTAGATGTTGGAGCATATGCGTGGGAATCGTTTGTCATTTAATAATCAAACAATCCTCCCCCGCCGACCAACCGCAGGCTGGAATGAACGGTGTGTGGCCCTTCTGGCGACCTTTCACCTCTGGTTGCCTAGCAACAGGCAGGAGTAGTAGAGAATGCAGGGGTAATGTACACAAATCATATACAGGGAAGAGTTGTGGGATGTGACTCCCAGTGCCAGCTGAAGATCAACCAAATCTGCTGCGTACTGTATGTGATAATGCTTCACACAGCCAGAAACACAGTAAACATTAATATATGTCAGGAGAGTTTAACAAACAATGCCTTTTTGTAGAAAAAAAATAAACAAATGAAACAAACAAAAAAATAGATCTTGAAAAAAATTGAATATAAAGTAAATAAAAATGAATATAAAGGCCTGTTTTCATGTCCCAGCTTCAAAGCTATATTTTCATGATTTGATAATTTTATTAAAACAGATTTTTGGTAATTTTCCAGTCTGAGTCAAATAATTTGTATATTAATGAGGCTAAGCTAACTTCTACAGCATGGTTTTATCAAACATATTTAATTCATTTGGATTTAAACGGACAAAAGAGCCGAAGACGAAACGGGAATATTTTGTTTGCGGAAAACGTGTTTTTACCTGCACTTTGCAGCTGGTGTTTAACTGAAGTTTATTTTGGATCTGTTTGTTTGTTTTTGCTCTGTGGGAATTATTAATGAGCCACAGCAAAGGTGTAATGCATTTTTTATGCAGTTTGTTTTAGAGCTTGCAACTACACGGCTTGTTTTAAAAGACACATTGATCAAAATTAAGCGGTAAGTAATACACTCTGCGCTGTTGCTTCTTTTACTCCGTCATGAAGCAGGCTCCCCCTCTTTCTGCTCTGTGTTTCATCTCTAGCCTGTACCTGCCACCTGTTTATCTACAGTCTGTGCTTCATAGGAAAGGACACCCGTGTATTGACTAACTCGTTTGGCAGGACAGTTCTTAGATCAGTAGATCGTCGATATCTGTCAGGTTGTCTCACTGGCTCTTTAACGCCACGCTGAATTTTGAAATCCTCATGTCGATTGTTGTCTTTTCCTTAAACTGCACGGTCGCCGGTGATGCTGGAAGATTAGGAGCAAATGAAACTCATTTCTGCTAATTTATGAGAAAATTGATCCATTTTATAGAATTATCTATCAATGTGTTTGACAGGAACATTTATACTACCAGTATAATTATTTTGCTTTTCAGTAAACAGATCCAATTATCTCTAATTATCAATCTGATGACTGTTATAGTTAAGAAACCAGGACAGTCCCTCCTCCTCCTCCACACCTCCTCTGTCCTTCATCATTATCCTGCTTCTTAATTCCCACTGTACAATGTCTGATAAAACAAAATGAAAAAACAGATGTGCTTTAGTGTCATGCTGCGACTTTTACAGAGTTGAAAGAAGTTCTAAAAGATCATCTCAGCTGGTTTTTACTCATTTTAGAAGAAAACATAAAATTAGGAAGCTATGAAGAGATGGTTGAGGTATGACTAGAGTTTTACTGAAGAAGAAGAGGGTGTCAGAGAAGTTGGAGTTGGAGTACTTCATCCTGCATCCACCCAGCTGATGCAGCTATCCCGTCCCGTCCTACTGGTGACGAATCCAGCTGATATACATCCTGAGATTCCTGGCGCAGCCGTGGGGTTTGATCTGTGAGGGATTCGCTTCATGTCGCCGAGTCTTAATCTTTCTGCTGGAAGCTGTGACGCAGCCTGACGTGGATGTGGTGCATCTGTACCGTCACTGTGACGGGTTTAGTGTATGAGAGCCTGTCTGTGGTCTCTGGAGGTTTTTTGATTCACACACACACACACACACACACACACACACACACACAGTGGGTCCCTCTGTTTCTCAGTGTGTGTGTGTGTGTGTGTAAATGAGAGGGTTGCTTCCATATTACTTTAGATGCATTTTCATTTTTTTCCTTGAAGAAATGGTGGAAGTGTAACTAGAATCAAATAAATTTACAAATTCTGCCGCAGCTATTGATAAACTAAAAGCAAATATTTGTTTTCAGCTGCTTGGATTTAAAGTTTAAATATTTTAAACTGTATTTATTCGTTCAATCCGAAACATTTGAAACTTTTCTTTCGAGCCATGAAGGATAGTTACGAAACTTTCTGCAGTCCTGTGAATACCTAGACACACTTTGATTCAGTAGCTTGCAGGACCTCCTTTATCAGCAACAACTTGAAATAATCATTCTCTGTATGCCTTTGCAAAACAAGCCCAAATCACCGCCATGGCTGACAGTTTGTGCGAGGTGTTTGTGCTGATGTGCATGATGTGAATCTGCAGGGGAAGATGCTCCAGAGCAGCAACCTGCCAGAACGCCTGCTTTTATAGAGGCGGTCACACTCGCTTATGGTAAATAAGCGTAATAAACACCGGATGATGTTCTTATGAAAATCCTTTAAAGTTCTACTATAGACATAGATGCAGAAGTAAGAAACACACACAGGGTGTGTTGAGTGTCCAGTGGGAGACCAGCTGGACAGCCGGCATGTTTTCCTGAGACGAAGCACGACCGTCTGGACTCCCTGATCGAATGCTAAACAAGGCTGAGTGATGACTTCCGAGCGGAGCTTAATGTAGTGGGGCAACGAGTTAGAGAGGGGATCGGCCGCTCCCCAGGGGAAAACAGGGGTCAGAGCAGCGCGGCACGTGGCCCCTAGAAAGCCCCCGAGAGGCGTCCCTGTCATCTCCCTGTTTGACTCGGAGCAGTTGTCGGAGGGGAGGAGGGTGGTGGAGGGATGCAGTGAGAGTGTTGATGTGAGCACCAGTACAAGCCTCAAACGTCTGAAAGTGAAGACTTCATTCTACAAAAATAAACTGATCTCTCTCCAAAATATTCCCTCTCAGCTTCAACATTTCAGGAAGTAGGAACGTTTTAGGAAGTAAGCTACAAGTGTAGCTGTAAACGAAGAGCTTTTTTGGGTGCAGTAATGTAACGGTTTGTTGAGAGAGGCCTGCGTGTTCAATGGGACCCCTGCAGATGGTGAGTGAAGTCTGTGGAAATATCAATATATAGACAGAATGCATAATGGAATGGACCGTTGGCTCTGAATACAACTGGGAAAAATATCGGCATACAAAAATAAACATGTCTGTGCATGTTCTGGACATTTTCAAATAAACATGCACCAATAATGCAGGAGTCCTGAGGGGCATTAACGCTGGATGCTCTGCACATTTCAGCCCAAACTCCAGCATGTTAATGTGAGCAGTGGGCAGCATGTGGTTGTAAAAGTTATCTGCACTAAAATGAGGAAGTGTGGCCCCATATATGAAGATATGATGTAAATATTACTTCCCTTTTCTCAAACAGAAATTGTAACATTTGCATCCCTGCAGGACCTGTTTGAAGATGTGCAGTTTTCTGGGGGGGGGGGGGGCTTGCTGCAGCGGCAACAGTAAATCTAAAGATTTGATCGTCCATAAACTGCAGAAACTTTATTTGATTGGATGATTTGCTCCAGCCTTTAACTGCAAGTTAGCAGAAGCAAAGCAAAGCGACAAATCCACAATTCAGTTTGGCAACAGCAGTGCACAACAGCTGAAACGTGCGAGCTGAGGAGTCGTGTTATTTCACAGTGCCGTGCAGTCGCACTCAGCAAATCTAACACATTCAACTGCTTCGTGTTCTCTGAAAACACCGGACCGGCCCTGGTTTTTCTATTTTGTGATTATTTGATGACAGAGGGATTTGTGTGGGATAAAATAATTGTGTTCAGATGCCAGCTCTTGCACACATATTCCTCTTTTTGTCTGTGAGCTGCAGCACCTCAAAGTCTTGCTCGCTCATTCGCTCACAAAAAGCTGTCACCCTCATCGTCCTCGCTCATCAGATGCAGTCAGCTGTCACGACGGCAGCCCCGCCCTTCAGCAGTGTCTGTGAGAGTAATAACAGCACATGAAACTCATCACAATCTATTGATTTTTAGCTCCTGTTGTCATCAGGCCTGACCTGTACTGACTGCACACTGCGTGCTCCTGTGTCTCTCTGACTAATTACGTTCCACACACTCATGTCTTTATATGTATGTATTGACCATCGTTGTAATTACTGGCAGTAATCAGTCTGCCATACAGTATGGGGCATGTTCAGATAAATCAGCGGCTCTTCCGGACGTTTTAGTGTCAGCCGAGTTTCTGAAACTGAATCTTTGTGTTGGAAAAATGTTGTTTCCTCTTCTCATTTGTTTAATACTCACACAATGAGGGAAGAAACGGAATCTATCAGAGCAATTATTCTTTAATTGCCGATGACGCTCCTATGATACTTTAAATGGACGGCTGCTCTGTTAAATGCATCCACGTGCTGTAGAAAAACACAAAAAGGCATTAATCTTCACAACTTCATAAAGTCGTGCACTGGATGAACACGCCGCCCCGCTGATGTTTTCTGTTTGCCGTCACGCCGCATTACAAGAAGAAGAGACGTCAGAGAGCTGGCCGAAAAGCCTGCAGGCGTTTGCTTTGTGAGTGCGTGATGATTATTATAATCATGGTTCGAAGGCACATGAGGTTTGGTATAGTTACTGGCAGGAAAATGAAGCGTCTTTTAACACGTTTCCATGTAAGCATATATATGTATATTATATATATATATATATAATAGCTACTGTGACTCCAGCTCTATCAGATGGGCTTCAGCTAAGTGGCAACTTCTGAAAAATGAAGGTAATTATAAAACTGAACCATTCCAGTGTGATGGACATGAAAAACCATTCAAATGGAAATTTATTGTACTTTGTTACAATGTTACAATGTTACTTTGTCTGTCATGGTGAGAGCAGAAATCAGAAACACTGCGTGAGTTGATGTGATATTTATCATAACCCACCGAGGCTCCGGTCTCAGGCAGCATCTCTCCACCACGTTTGAAAGTAAACAGCGTGCTCGCTCTCTGTCTCCCCTGCACACACACACACACACACACACACACACACACACACACACACCGTCAGGCACGACAAGTGGCCCTCACAAATTAGCCTCAGCAGGAGATGCATCGCCATGGCAACCACGGCCCTCCCTCTCTCCACGCACAGAAAAAAAAAAGGGGGGGGGTGGAGTTGTGGGATTTGAAAGCCTTTGTTAGACTCCGTGGTGGCAGAGTGTGCGTTTGTGTGTCTGAGGAGAGAGAGGGAGGCAGACGGCAGCTTTGGGAACTTTTACTGTCGTTTGTCTTTAATCTGAAAAAGCCTGAAAGATTGCGGAGCTGCGGAGCTACAATGCAAGGTGAGAGGCTGATGCAGGCTTTGGATGGGAAGCGGTGCCTTCAAGTACATGCTTGTTGCTCGGGGATTAAATGTCAAGCGGTGGATTTTAGTGTTGTGGTATGAGCGGAGATGCATGTGTGTGTGTGTGTGTGTGTGTGTGTGTGTGTCTGTGTGTGTGTGGGGCTACATGACAGATGCACAAAGCAGGTCTCAGGCTTTTCAGGCAGATTTCACTTCCACTGTTTTGCAGACATATTTGGTTTTCACTGGAAAAAAAAAGGTTAAATTGATGGTTTTATAAGAAGTGTTGGAAACTAAAAGAAAATAAATCCATGCACTTATTTTAATATCTGAAGTAGTTTTTTTTTATGGTGCAACTACAAATTCAGCCTTTATGTTTACCAAACTAATCAGGCAGTACGCTGCAGGACTGATTACAATCATTCTATTAATTACTGAAGTTGTGAGTTTGTGGGGTCTGTTTAGGCTGATCTGTGTACAGTCAAAGTAACTGTGAGCATATTAGTTTTTACTCAGTCTATAAAAAGAGGTGCAGACGTCCATTTCTTAATGAATTTAAATGCAGGAATTATTCCCACCAGTGTCATTATTCCTGTGAGACTCCATAAAGTGGCGCTCTGGATGAACACACCGCCCTTCTGATGTTTCCTGTTCGTCATCTCATTAATTGGACTTGAAGGATTTCAGTCCCCGGATGATGCACATCGAATTTTGAGGAGGAGAAGAGACACTGGAGAGTTGAGAGGGAGGCGTGAACGCCTTTGCTTTGTGCGCGCGTGACAGTTGTTCTAATCACAGGTGGAGGGCGAAGCAGCGGCGAGGTCTGATTTTAGTTAACGGCAGAATAATAAAGAGGAAAGGCTCTAAGAATGCACTTCAGGTGCACGGTGGTCGATTCTTTAGTTTGTCGCAGTTATACAGTTACAGCTCTCGTCTGGTGCAACTTAAGGTGTCGAGATTATTTGCTTTCTGCTGCCTTTCTTTAAATTATATCGTCTTAGACTGAGTACCTTTTGGATTAAAATGTTTTAACTGCTTTCAGACTCTGCAGAGACCAGGCACTCTGCAAAGGAACTGATGGATTAACTGATCATTTAAATGTCTCCACCATTGTTGGTTTGTTGATGCTTTCTCCTTTTTGAAAGGATTCTTATAAAGCTCAGCCACGTTTGCTGGGTCGTTTTATTATAACTGAGACTCATTACTGAAACACCTGTCCGCACAGATGTTGCCCTGTTTTATTTATTTATTACGAGGACTTGCCAAAGAATTAAAAGCCAATAACGAAGCTGCTGTTTTATTAGTTTCATTTCAGTCGGCTTAACTTTCTCTTGTGTCACTGATGTTTCCAAGAAATTCAGACCCACAAAAATCCTTCTTCAAAGTGGGTTAACCCTGAATCCAGCAGGGTCAGGGATTTAGGTTGGATTTATGTCCACCTATGAGTGAAAACATTGTTCCGGGGAATCCCCAAAACTCTTTGGAGGAGCCCCCACTGAGCAGTGAGTGATAATCCAGCTGGCTCCCACAGTCAGACCTGGACGCTCACAGGCAAACGGGCTCCTGACAAAGGGAGGTTTCTGGGCTCCAGATGCCTCCAGTCCTAGTAAAGCAGGAATGTTGATCCTTGAAGGAATGGAAAGCTTTCAAAAAGCATTCAGCTTTAAAAGTATTTTTGTACTTATTGTAGAAAATTGAATGTTCTCAGATTCTCGCTTCTAAAATGTTTGCTTTGCTGTGGATTTTGGGAAATGTGCAGGTGTAAATGAGATGATTAATCAGAACGGTCGTCACGCTGAAGTGCAGTCTGGGGCAGATCTTTTACTGGACAGCAGTTGTAGTCTCTCTCTCTCTGTTTGTTTGACACTTTCCAGGTGATGATGTTCAGTTTTCAGTTCCTGCTCTCGGGGCCAGTGAACTACAGCACTGATAGCAGCGAGGTTCTTCCATTTTTCCATAAATATTCCAGAAACTCAACACTTTGTCAAAATAAGTGTTTCTTTTAATGCCTAAAGTATAGATAAAACAGCTGATAACATGTATTAACAGTGAACCTGTTCTCAGTCTGGGTCCCAGCAGCTAGTCTCCTGACTTCGTCTCTGGGCTCACCGGACAGCAGCGATGTAACCAGAATATCTGCTCACGTACTTCCTGTCTGGGCGTCAATCTTTTTTTTTTTTTTTTTTAAATTCAGATAAATTTAAAAGCTAAACTGTTGTCACACAATAGCTGATAGTTTCAAGATGACATTTTCCCGAATTGCTTCTGTCTTTTGCCTTCCACACTGGCCGTTTACCTGCACGCACCAAAGTGCTGAAGATCAATAGAACGAATGGAAGCCGGAACGTTCCAGTCCCAAAAATCTGTGTGTGTTTATTAGCTTTTTAAAAACTCTAAACTTTAACTGTGAGCCTCGTTTAATGCAGTTATTTTGACTGTCATTAGTCTTTTAATGGTGTCGTGACTTTTACTGCATCTATCCTGAGAATTATTCCAAATAAGGGAGCAGTTGCTGGCAACGATGCAGCTCTCTGTGCACTCTCGCTCGGGACTGAAGGATGCACAGCTCATCCTGAGGATGGTTGTTTGCCTTTTTAACCCCCGCCAGTTCCCAACCCCCTCAGAAGCAAGCTTCCACGCCCCCATTTGTCCTGCTGAATGCCCCGAGTTTGGCATCTTTTAGCTGGGAGGGAGACTGAATCTACCCCTCAGGCTTTTGCTGTCCTGCACCTGTGGAGGTCTGGGATGCTCGGCCTGCCTCTGATTTATGTCACCGTTGTTGTTCTGAGCGGATGGATTGTTAGATTCTTGGAAACTCTTGCCAGAGCAGGTATCCTTACAACTTGGCAGCCTTCTCAAATTTAAAAAAATTGTGACATTTAGTGATCCGAAATGAATTCTTTTATATCCACACGAAAATGGGAAAACCTCTCCTCTGTTGAAACTAAGCCACAGACTCGGCCACATATGTTTGGCCATGTATTAAATTTGATTTAGTCATAAAAGCAATTAGCTCTTTGCTCCAAAGAGGGAAGTGCTGAAGAACTTCACAAGCAACAGTTTGACATTATGCAAAAATAATTAGTTTGTGTGAAAATTTTTGGACGTTAGCCATAATCTGTGAGGTCTAAAGGCTATATTCATGTGTCAAAAACTTTCACATCATTCTGGGTGAAGTCAAAAGGCCATTTGTTCTGCATGAAGCCTGCGGGGATACAATTTCACCTCATGTATTATTCCCTCTCCTTTCCTGCTGATTGCTTTCACTCAGTACTAAAATACTGAGTATAAAGGAAAAAAATGAAACTTTATAAAACAGAAACTGTGATGGACGAAGAAAAAAAGCTGCTCGGGCAACTGAAGAAGAGAAAGAAAGAGGAGCATCCAGACAAAGTGGTATCTGACATCTCAGAGCTGCCAAAAGCTGAGTAAAAAAGAGGAAACGATAGCGCGGCCAAAGAAAGCCAGGAGGCAGAGGGCGGCTTCCTAACACCGCTCGTCTTTGTATCGCCGCAGGCCGACCGTATGCAAATGCACGTTATGCTAATGAGGTCCACTCTGTGGCCAGTGGCAGTAAAAAGGGCGCCATTCAATCACTCGGTGGAGATCTGGTGGTGAATTGGCCGGCCTTCATCTCAGTGGCTCGAATGGGGCATCAGTAGGCTATCAGGGGAGACGTCACTGAATAAAGGGGGCATTACGATCGAGCATGAAAGCACCCTCTTATTTGGAGTCCCCCTCTACGCCCACAGAGGTCACAGGGTGAGAGGGCTCCCTGGCAAAATGGCATTCTCTGAATGCACTTCTGTAAGTAATAATGCAATCTCAGAGCCGAGTGTGTTTTTGGAGAGGGGAGGGATGGATTTGTTGCTGCTGCTGTCATACGCATCTCTGCCTCTCTGAGTTCAGAGTTTTGAATGAGTGGTATGCAGATGGATGCACGTGTGTGGGAGTTTAAAGGGACTGGAGTTTCATGAGACTTAGCTGCAGACATCATACGATACGGGTAGATTTTTTCAGCTCCTTTCAGTGCCCACGTTTGCTTCCTTCCCTGTTACAGTTCGTTCTCGTTGCTCACATCAACTGAATTCCCAGCAGTAGACTGCTGCTTCAAGTAAAGGAGCTCTGATAGCCTCACTGCACGCTAACAACATGCAGCATCTGAAGACCAGCTAACCAGCGTTAGAGGAATTGCATTTGTTACACAGAGCGAAACGTGGCTCAGGGAGAACGATAATGACGCCATGTCTGCCCTGAGATATGAGGAGTTGCTTTTTAAAGGGGACAGATTGTCCAACAATAAGAATACAAACATTTGGCAACCAATTCAGTTAAGACCCCCATTGCAAAGAGACTCTTTCTGACTCTGATTGATTGCACCATGTTGGCAATCTGCCTGCATTCAGGAATTAGATGGCAGTTATTTGCAAACCTTTGACAATCTGTACGAGCATAATTGCAGTCAGTCAGTCTGTGACTGGTTGGAGATCACCAGGAATCCTGGGCTACTTCCTTGTGACTGAAAGTGGTCAACCGGAGGTTGAAGCGTGCTCGATCTCTGGGCAACCAGCTGGTTCCCACAACTACTTGCAATCAGTCAAAAAATATTCAGTGCAATCACCTTTTTTTTGTTTTTTTTCCTAGTTTAAAGGAGACTGTCTCTGATATGTCAAATATCCAAATTTTAGTAGGGCACTATGTTTCTTTAAGTCAAGCTAAAGCATTTTGTCAGTGTGTCGCTTGTGCTGCAGTGTATGATTCAGAAAGCTGTCTGCAAGCTTGCCCTTACCTTATTAGCTGCAGTAGCTTGCCATCATATTGCGCCAGCTTTCTTACAGCTAACCAAACCCAAGATGCGAAAGTAGCACTTGGACATGGTGAAGCTGTAGCCAGCTGAAGGCATTCTCTCAGCGTTTCAGCTCTCAGTTGTGTGCATCAACTGTTTTGTCCGCTGGTGTTCAGAGTGTGTTGTGTTGCTGCTCTCTCTGACAGCTTTTTTCTCCAGCCACACTCACAAAGTGACACACAGCAAAGGGCAGCAACATTACACCATGTTCAGTGCTCACGCAGAAAATAAAATCAGCTTCCACTACGTCACTGAGCACTGTGCTGAATGGTAAGGTCACAGTGTGGACGGCGATTCACATTGTTGGTGTTGTGGTAACAGTGTTGTGTGCGTAGATGTGTGCTGTGGTGTTGGAGAGGAAGAAGAATGAAAATCATCAGCTGTTGTTGCAGGACGCAGACAGATGCTTGATCAGCTGAAGTTTGTTGTTTTTCTGATATTTCTGTTATTTGAACACAGAAACGTTCGTCTGAATATGTTCCTTTTATTTCTCTTCACAGATGCCTGATCAGTTTGACCAGACCTTGGTTCTGAACCAACTCAGGTATTCTGGCATGTTGGAAACGGTCAAGATTCGACGCACCGGCTTCCCCGTCCGGAGAACTGTCCAGGACTTCTGCTCGAGGTTTGTACCAGCTACACCGCATATTCAGTCCATAAAAGCGCACATACATAAGCCCACGTAGCATTTATACTCACGCCCTACTGAAAGGTTTGCAGCCTCAGACCCCAAAACAGGTGCAGGATTCCTTATCATGCAAACGCTCTTCCCCCTGCTTCTTCGTCAGGTACAAGGTACTGATGCGTGGTTCATTGATGCCAGATGACCCCAGAGGGTGCTGCATCCAGCTGCTGCACCTCTATGACAGCAGCCGGGCAGACTGGCAGCTGGGCAAGACCAAGGTGAGTGACACACTATGTTTGCTTTTATACGCAGCGGTGCAGAGCCCATTCAGAAAGAGTGGAACCCAGATTATTTCCCTATAGCAACACTTTATAGATGCCCATTAAATGCATGACATGCAGTCAATGTTAAAGTCACTGTTTTGAAAAGAGCTGTATGGTTAGAGTTAAAGGGGCAACGGAGAACAATGTTAAGACAAAATATTGGCTCCTTGGAGCTAAGAGCAGATCCAGGGCCAGAGTCAGTCCTGTGTTTCTGAAAACTGCACATTTCCAAATATCATCGATTCAAAGGTCGTTGGTTTCCCTCAGCCTGTCCTCACAGATTTGCATTTCCCGTCTATCAGCAGTGAAATATATCCTTCAATCAATTCTCTACACTATAATTGGCATTTTCCTGTCAAACCCTGGGCTCCTGAATGTCTCTGGCTCCATACTGGAGGCTCTTTTCTAACATGGAATATGACCGGATGTAGACTGAACATCACCACTGTGGGGTGCAGTTCATTTTGGCTGCTCTCTGCTCCCCTCAAGGCTTAATTTGGATTCATATACCTTACACGTTCAGCTCGATGAAACCATTGCAGAGGCTGTACCTGTGCAGCTACAGGCTTGTGTGTGTGTGTGTGTGTGTGTGTGTGTGTGTGTGTGTGTGTGTGTGTGTGTAATTGAGGTCCATAGCTCCTGAACCGTAGAATCCAATAATTATTGGATCCAGTCTTCATCCCTCCACTCTCTGCTTCCTCTACACCGGATCAAGATGAACAGTGCCAGGGTGTGTGTGTGTGTGTGTGTGTGTGTGTGTGTGTGTGTGTGTGTGTGTTGGGGGAATGACAGATGGGGGATACAGATCGCTAATCACAGCATGACCGTGTGATGCTGCAGGAGGTGACAGCAGTGAAGGATAAGTGTGTCTGTGGGTGGACAGATGAACGGATGAGTGGTCATTAGTGCAGAATGTGTATCAGTGTCTGTCCAGGAGCAACAATAGCACAGGAAGCTCAGTTGTATCCCATTGCGGCACTGAGTGTGTTTGGTTACCAGTTTGGTGACTTACCTTTGGCTGAATATTTAACGGAGTCCTCCACTGCATGTAGTCCATTTAAAAAGCAGTTTGAATGTTATTCATCATGTTAGTGACAATCTTCAAGTCTTCATCCATTATTTTCAGATAAAATGAGCTTTTTAGCTAAAAATGAACTTAAAGTGCACACTGACAGTAAGATAAATGCTACTGCAGCTTCATGAATGATGGCACGCTTATAAACGGTAAAAGGGCGGTACGGCTGCAGCACCTCTCTGCAGAGCACTCAGAGCTCTCTGTACTACACTCACCCATTCACTGCTTCCATCTCTGCCCAACATTCACACTCAGATGTGTCGGGGGGGCAGATTTGCTCTCCGCATGCAGACTGTTAGTCAGGAATTGATTCACACCTATCCCACGGCCATCCCAGAATATGTGTATTTTATAGATTTTCACTTTTTGTCTAGCAAACGTCGTTAGCCATCATCATACCTCCGCACTGTGTTAAACATCGCAAAACAGAAAAAAGTTCACGTTTCAAAGAATATGATGGTGCTACATGAAATATAGTAGTATACTGTAAGTGGAGGTAAATGTTTTATTGCATATACTTTGTAGACTGAGAGACCAGGTTTACACAACATTTGGGACCCTTTGTATCACAGCTTCCTGCTCTCAGATCCTGATTATTATGAAACTGAAACACATATTGGTTTGCAGATTTTTCTAAAAATTCCTATAAAACATTCGATGGCCTTTGTAGACCTTCTAACCCTGAGATTATGCTCTCCACTGAGCCGCAGGCCCGTCCCTGCTGCTGTGACTGCCTGTAAACTCCTAAATCAATTCTATCTCCCTCAGAGGGATTTGTCCACTTTGTCCCGCTGCCTCTCGCAGTGAGATTTACATCGAGGCAGCCTGCAGCTCCTTTCATTCGGCACATGTCCTGACTATTGTCTTAGACTTATGCCTTGCTTTTTTTTACCGCCTCAAACTTAATTTCCCGGAAAGGATGTGCCTCTGCTGTCTTCTCCTGGCATTCAGTTCCCTCCGTGGGCCTGACCTGTGACAGTAAGCGGTGCTCCTCAAAGGCCCCAACAGCAAGAATCAGAATGCGGCGCGGCTTAGCGAGGCCTCCGTTGCGCTAATTAGCATAGTAATGATTAAAAAGGATTATTTGTTCCTTTCTTTGGGATGCAAATGTGTGCCCTTACACAACGAGGCTGCACACTCTGAGCATGTGTGCTTCGTGCTGGAAGCTGTTCAGTAAAAGGAGGGTGTGCTTCGTGTGGTGTTTCTATTCGCATGTTTTGCTCGTGTTGTCAGTAAACATAAATGAGCAGATTCACAAAGAGCTGCTTTCCTCAAAGCTAATCTTTCTGTCTGGATAGCAGCACTTCACAAACATGAACATCTGCAGGGGGAAGTTTCAGGTGTCTTTCTTCAGGTATTTCGGGTTTTTGTTTTTTCTGTGTATATATAAAGACAGTGGAAAAACATTAAAGAAATAGGAGGATAAATTGGATTTTTACTTTGTGACTTTATGCTGCCTTTCTCATTCAATAACTCAACCCTAACCCTTATTGTGCAGACTGATGCTCTGGCTTTATAATCTAATACGCTACAGCTGTTTAGCTTCTGTGACTAATCATCGGAGAGCCTACCACACAACCTACACTAGTGGCCGGTGCCATAACCTGCATTCATGCTTCTGGGTGGTGTTCTATGTGTTCATTGTGCTTGTGTCCTGCTGTTTTATATGCAGTGCCAGCCATGATGGAAACAAATGAAATGCCAGGACTCTTTGTTGTGGTGGGGTTTTTTTTTTATTTGGATGCAAATATATTTGTAGCTCAAGATTTTCCACGTCTTTGTGCATTCCCTCTCATCCATAGTTTCTGCAGTCGCCCTCTGGGAATATGCTGACAGTCTTTTTTTGGGAGAGTTTTGATCTTCTCTCACTGATAAAATCACAAACGGCAGTAAAAAAGTAGCCAGAAACACACAGGAGGAAGTGACAGTCCTGCACAGGCACAACAGTTGCGAGCTGCGCTCATGTGATGAGCGTCGGGTAACGGTGCAGGGCTTCAGAGGGGTTCGTGGTTACGTTGTACCCACGGCGTAGATTTAACACAGAAGCATAAATTCCCCGTGATTTTAAACTACCCAACACTTCACTGCTCTCAGAGGTTTATCTGGTCATTAGTCTATGGTGGTTAATGTTAACTGGAGGATGTGTTCGGGACATTGGAGATTGTCAGCTTTAGACAATGACACATCTTTCAGCTGCCATAGTGGTCCGCATATTTGATCTGGCACAGGAATTTATGCCAGTTTTTATCATGAATGTGAAGCTAATTTATGTCTTCTCTGTGCTCTATAAAAAACATCTCTATATTACTGGAAATACACTGATTTATACAAGAGTGCAGTCTGGGTAGAGGGTGCAGGAGACAGCATGATGCTTCAGTCTTTTTGAAGGCCGTTTAATGACTGTTGGATGTTTGTGTGCATCTATTTTCACTCATGGCTGCAGAGGCCAAAATACGCTGGCCTGCTTGAAGTATACTTTACTGATAATTTTGTCTTCTATATGATATTTTGCTCTGATATTTCGATTTAAATACTTTAAATCATGATTCAGAGGCTTGGGGAGACACCAGAGGTGTTGTGTGTCTTTGCATGAGCACGTGCCCGAGCATGTAATGGATGTTTCCCTGTTAATTAACCTGCTCACAAGTGACATCCACATCACCCCGACAAGTTTACATTTCCCCCCAAAAATCTCATTAGTGCCTCACTGCTGAGGATCCAACACTCCCTCAGCCAACACGCACACACACACACGCACACACACGCACACACTATTCAACAGGAGAAAGGCATTGTGTGCTCCTGTACCACGATATTTCCCCACCGCCTCAGTCCGCTGAGACTGCGTCCCATATCTCATTTTCCTCCCTCCCTAATCGGATTAACCCCCAGCGGCCCTCACCGGGCCCAGTTTCCCTATCAATGGACGACAGCTCGGCTCCCTGGAGCCAGCAGCTGCGCTGAGTGCCTGTAAGATCGGTCTTTTCATGGAGAGATGTAGCTGAAATCACTCGCTGCAGTAATCTGCAGTCTTTAGTAGCAGGAACAAAGAGAGAGGAGGATCTGGATTTGATTTGTGTCGGCTGCTTTGTTCGGCTCTGTTGTTCTTCTGTGAGCGGCTGTCTGTTAAATGGTACTGTTATAGAAAAAGAAGCAGTCTGCCTCTTTTTAATTCTCTTCACTTGTAAATCTTTTATTCATAACGTGTGGGTGATACAGCGTAAGGAATGGACGAACTTTGTTGAGCAAAATTGTGTCATGTGTCACAGACAGTATCTAATCTTTCTTGTTTTAATAACAATAACATTTACTTTATAACCACGGTACAGTTTCAAAAGTGAACACTGCTCTACCTCATTTGTTGATCTGTAACAGTACTTCAGTAACACACTCTTTCTTCTGTCTCAGGTCTTCCTTCGGGAGTCTCTGGAGCATCGCCTGGAGAAGCAGAGGGAGGTGGAGGTGCTGAAAGCAGCCATGACCATCCAGGCCCATGTCATGGGTTTCATGGCCAGGTACAAAAATTCAAGAAAAACATTAAAAATCTTCTCTGAAGCAGTTTTAATCTTCATTTAAACCAAAATGCCCCTAATCGATGCTTGTCCTCCATACAGGAAGCAGTACAAGAAGCTGCTGCAGTGTATCGTGGTCATCCAGAAGAACTATCGGGCTTTCTACTTGGAGGAGGAAGTTCATGCTGCTCCGCTGGGCAGCGCTCACCTTCCAGAAGTGTCTGCGAGGGCAGCTGGCCCGTCGGACCTACACCCGGATGCTGGAGGAGAGGAGGAAAAGGGAGGAGGAGGAGCGCCGCAGGTGGATGGAAGAGATGGAGAGGTGGGGGCTGCTCAGGCTGGAGGAGTACTTCATTTACCTTCATTAATCTCTGGCTTACTTACACAGCATGACTGCTGTCCTGTCTCTCACCCCTAACTGTTGTGGCAGGTGACCCCTGACCCCTCCCTGAGCCTGGTTCTGCCGGAGGTGTCTTCCTGTTAAAAGGGAGTTTTTCCTTCCCACTGTCACCGAGTGCGTGCTCATAGGGGGTCGTTTTGCTTGTTGGGTTTTACAATATAAAGCACCTTGAGGCGACTGTTTGTTGTGATTTGGCGCTGCATAAATAAAAATAAAAAGACATGCAGTTAGTGGGTTTAGGTTACCTGGTGATTCTAAGTACACCATAGGTGTGAATGGTTGTCTCTCTGTGTTAGCCCTGCGACAGGCTGCAGACCTGTACAGGGTGCACCCTGCCTCTCGCCCTATGACAGCTGGGATAGGCTCTACCCCCTCCCCCTCCCCGCCCCCCGAGCCCTTAGAGGTATCTGTGACCTTGAAGGGACCACAGCTCCATTTATACTAACTAAAAAATGATTACTTTATAACCACTGTAGCTATTGCAGTGTAGCAGTGAACCATAAATTTAAATAAATGCCTTTAGTAGTGTATATCTACTTTGTGGAGTACAGTGACTGTATTCTATATTCTGAGTGGGTTTCTGGTATTTTAATTCCACAGTGAGACAGGAAATGTAATTACTCTTGTTTTGGTGCATCATCTCTCTGTCTGTGTGTTTGTGCCCTGCAGGGAGAGACAGAGGCTGGAGGCTGAGAGACTCAGCAGGGAGGTATGATAAAAATGATTTATGTGGAAAATACTGTGCATAACTTTTATTGGTTGATTGTTTCCTGAGCAGCTCAGTCTCTGCGGGCTTATCTGATCAGTAAAGAGCACAGAGGATAGAATTAGATTTCCTATTATATTCTTCAGCTAAGACACGGGCCTCTGCTTACTGTAACAGGCTTCGGTTTGTTGTCATACAAGGCAGTGAAGAAGTGTTAATAAAAGCAGCCCATATCTGCTCAGGTCATGTATAACTTCCTCATAAAAGTTAACCTAATAACCTAATAATATTGAAAATGTTTTTTGGGGCAATGAGCATCAGTTTTAATAGTGATGATGACACAAGTGAAAACACAGTTCAAAAACTGTTCCTGTCTCATGTTTGTGTTTTCCTGGTTTCAGGCTGAGGAAGCCAGGCGAGCAGAGGAGCTGCATCGTGCTGAGGAGCTGGCCTCTCTGCTTTTGTCTCAAAATGCAGCAGCAGCTGCAGCATCACCAGACACCTTTGAGGAGCTGGAGTCAGCAGAAAGCTCCGTGGAGGTGTCGGAAGAGGAGGAGGCGATACGTCCACACGAGGCGTCTCAAGTGGAGGAAATTCTTCGTCTGGAGCGGGAGATCCAAGCACTGCAGAGGCAGAAGGAGCGTCAGGAGCTCTCTTTGACTGAAGCCTCCCTGAACCGCCTGCAGCGCCTTCGCGACCAGGAGCTCCGGCGGCTGGAGGATGAAGCCTGCAAGGCGGCGCAGCAGTTCCTGGACTCACTGAACTTTGACGAGATTGACGAGTGCGTGAGGAACATTGAGAGCTCCTTGGGTGTGGGTGAAGAGGATGAGAAGAAGGAGGATGGCCAGAGTAGAGGCAGCGAGGAAGAAGAGGTCGATGAAGGGTTCGGGGCTGACGACGATGCCTTCAAAGACTCACCGAACCCAAGTGAACATGGCCACTCGGATGGCCAGCGCACGAGCGGGATCCGAACGAGCGATGACTCGTCTGAAGAAGACCCATACGCCAACGATGCTGTGATACCATCACTGCCACCGACCACTGTGCTTCACCACTCTATGCCAATGATGCCTTCAGCCTGCCACAGCGCCTCATCCAGCGGGGACTCGGCTTTCTGCCATCCTCAGGCTTCATCTGAGGCTCAATCCGATGAGCTGGTGGAGCTGATACCTCCTGATGAGGATTCGGACTATGACCAGGATGACTATGATGAGGGTGCCATCGTGTCTAGTGGTAGCATGGCTTTCTCCAACCCTCGCAGTGGGCAGTGGTCTCCGGATTACCGCGGATCTGTTGGCACCTACAACAGCTCGGGGGCTTACCGCTTCAGCTCAGAGGGGGCTCAGTCATCGGTAAGCTCAGTCTCAGTGTTCTGTATAAGTGAAGTCGGAGTTAAATCGGTCAGCTACTGCTCTTGGATATTTTATTTTCCAAAAGCACGAGAAATATTGTGGTACCAATACTGCTAATGCAGCACGTGTTCCAAGCATTCTGGGTACTCGATGATGACATTTACAAATCAATCCACAAATGATGTGCATGGGTGGCCATAGATGATCTATTGCTCGACTGAGCGGGTTTAAGTTTATCCTCATAGGAAAAAAAGGATCCAGTGACAGAAAGATACCTTTCACTGCTATAATGAAACATTTCATTCAAAAATATGCAAAGTAATCCTTTTATGTCTCGTCTAATTTCTCATCTGTGTTGCTGCTACTCCAGTTTGAGGACAGCGAGGACGACTTCGACAGGTTCGACACAGATGATGAGCTGTCTTATCGTCGGGACTCCGTCTACAGCTGTGTCACGCTCCCGTACTTCCACAGCTTCCTCTACATCAAAGGTAACTCCCTTCTTATGGAATGAACTCTTCCTTTAATAAATGTGAACAGCTGTCAGTGAAGGGAATCATCTGTGCAGCGTGTACGTGAGACCAGTTGGAATTTTTGGATTCCTCTTCCTTTACTTTCCACCCTCACATCGAATTCGGCCCTCCAGGCGATGCAGTGCGTGACGGAGGATTTGAAATCTCGTATTTTTCCTCTCCAGGCGGTCTGATGAACACGTGGAAGCGGCGTTGGTGTGTTCTGAAGGACGAGACCTTCCTGTGGTTCAGAGCCAAGCAGGAGGCTCTGAAGCAGGGCTGGCTGCACAAGAAGGGCGGGGGCTCGTCAATCGCTGTCCCGCCGCAACTGGAAGCGGCGCTGGTTCGTGCTGCGCCAGAGCAAGCTCATGTACTTCGAGAACGATGGCGAGGAGAAGATGAAGGGGGTGCTGGACATGCACAATGCCAAGTAAGAGGAAGAGAACATCCCTGTGAGGGTTTCTGTATGTTCCTGACCAAACAGCCTCATTCACAGTAACAATAAGAAAGCTGCGAGTTAATCGTCTGCATGCAAAATATGCAAATAAAAGTATTATTTAATTGTGTCCTGGTGGGGAATTTAAAAATGAACAGAAATAAAAACACAAACCTGTGACAGATTCATGGTGAGACATTTATGGATGGATCTTTGGATATTCAGAGGATTTCTGTGTTTATTTATCCTTTTTTCTCTGACCTGCAGAGAAATCATCGATAACACCGGGAAGGAGAACGGCATCGACATAGTGATGCCAGAGAGGACCTACCATCTGATCGCAGAGTCTGCTGAGGATGCCAGGTGAGTTGTGTGTTTGTCTTTGATATATTGTGCGTACCTTTACACAGTGCCCTAACTGCGACTTCATCTGTAAAGGACCTTTCATGCTCAGATGCAGTGACTGAATAAAAAGGTATTCTAGGAATTAAAGGGCTGCATTAGTCAGTCAGTGAGCTTAAATGACACAGTTAACTTGGAGTGCATCAATGTGCTTTCAACCAAAGCAATCACAAGGAGGTTTTTGGTGCAGCGCCCTCTTTGCAACCAATTTCACCCCTGACCCCCAGAGTTTACCAGGGGGTCACTAGGCCTGTGGGACTGAGGCCTTTGCTAAGACATTTGCAAAGCTGGCGTTCCTCCCAGCTTCCTGAGGCATTCACGCTAAGCTGCATGTTGACACATATTCATAAGTATCAGAATCCAAGTGGGACGTTATTATAGTAGTGATTATTAGTCACATTATTATTACACTGCTAATCATGCACTCTGCATTCTCCCACTTGGTTTTTCTCTCCTGGTCCTGTTATCTCCTCCTTTGGCATGAACCCACTCACTCAGTCAAAAACTTGTATTAAGCAGGAGGAATTGTTGCTATAGGCTCAGAGTGACGGTTACCTCTGGCAACTCATTGATTTCCTCTCAGCCAGTCCACTTCCACTGTGGCTCCAAAGGGCAACAAGCACTCTGTCTGAATCTGGGACATAAATCTGTTTGTGCCGTCACATTTCAGAGATTTGACCTCCTTTCGTGGACGAAGATCGAGGAGAAAATCTTAGTTTGAGGTCACGGGACATGAATGCTAGTTAATGTAATTCTCTCTGAAATGATGGAAACACAACTGTGTGTGTGTGTGTGTGTGTGAGAGAGAGAGAGAGATAGCAGGAGGTTTATAAAGTCAGTCCCTCTCTGTGTGAGCCAACATCAGCTCCATATTTCTGAGACATAATCAGTCTGAGCACAGAATTGCATTAATTTTCACTTTATTTTACACACATATAAAAACATGTAGACGTACAGTTTATATTAAAAGGTGCATGCATTCACTAGTCATTACTTATCTGCATGCATAATAAAAGTGTGGCTAAAAAAAAAAAAATCCTGTTTAAAATGAGTGTTTGAAGAGAGGAGGAGGGGTGGTGTAGGGTTACATGTCCAGTGTAAAAGCTAAGTTCCTGCTCTTTATTCCATGATGATGATGATGATGATGTCATCTCTTTGGTTACAGTCAGTGGTTCAGCGTGCTGAGTCAGGTCCACGTCTCCACAGAACAGGAGATCAGAGAGATGCATGATGAGCAGGCCAATCCCCAGAATGCTGTGGTGAGTACTGTGAGGAAAGAAAGCACTCTGGGAGATGGAGTTATAATACCATTTGGGACACTTTATATGCTGAGCTTTGTGTTTAGAGAAACATTAATATTCTCCTCAAAGTGCAGCTGCTGTTTAATTCAGTTTTAACAGCTGGCAGTGTTGTCCCTGGTCCACCGTCTTCACACACTGAGGAGAGGAAGTTGTCCTTAGTTACATGTTCCTCCCTTTATCACTACAGTACGTGGAAGCTGCAATAATAACATGGTTAACAGCTAATAAATGCATTAAACCTGTTACTGTGTTTCCCACAGAACTGGGTAAGAAGGGCAGAGAGTTTCAAAAATTAACAGTTATAGATATATACTTTATGACAATCAATAACGGAGCAATAATCAGCTGCCTCCCAGTTCTGGAGAGAAACAGACAAACCGAAGAAGTTCTGTTGGAGTGGCTGCCTAGTTCACAGCAGCTCCAGCTGCAGTCCCAGAGGGTGGAGCGGAGCTACAGTCCGTCCGACTGCCACAGGAGGCTCACTGAAGAGCAGCCGGACACCCGATTAATGATTGGTCTGCTCGTGGACAAATACCAGGCAGGAAGTAGCTTGCTCGTTAGCAGTAACTGAACTTTCAAAACACGAGTAAGGGATTTTTTTTTTCCACAGATGAGAAATTAAAAATCATGAAAAAAATGCTAAAGTACGTACACCTGTGTGGTCTGCCTTTGTAACATCTATGTGTGGGAAACACTGGAGGTGGCTATCCAATTCTGTGAACCTCAATATATAATTGGTCACCAGCCCTTTGATTCAACTGTCATGCTTTACCCCCTTTTTGTTTTTTAAATTTTATTGTAGTGCTTTGTTTTGGAGTGACAGCACACAGATATGCTGAGAGTGCCACATGCTTCTTCAGTGTTGCACCCGAGAGTGTGTGCGCTGCTGCTCTTATCCCCGTGTGTGTGAGATAATTGGCTTCCACGGTGCAGACGAAGGTCAAAGTCATTATCCGCACCCTGAAACCTGTTTGTGAACCTCCCTCCGTCTCTCTGTGTGTCCCTCAGGGAACCCTGGATGTGGGCATGATCGATTCAGTGTGTGCGTCAGATAATCCAGAGAGGTGAGAACCTGCAGCAAACCATATATATATATATATATATTTTTTTTTTTAAAATATATATATATATCACAAACATATGTATATTTATATATATTAAAAAAAATATATATATATACACATATGTAAATATATATATATATATATATATTTTTTTTTTTTTTAATATATATATTTATTTAGATTTGATTATCTCCACCTCCCTTCTGTCTTTTCTGATCGGCGACAGGCCAAACTCCTTCGTCATGATCACAGCGGACCGCGTGCTGCACTGCAACGCTGACACGCCCGAGGAGATGCACCACTGGATCACTCTGCTGCAGCGCTCCAAAGGAGACACCCGAGTCGATGGGCAGGAGTTCATCATCCGAGGTGGTGACTTATTTCCTTATTGTGGCCGTTTTTGCTTTTTTCAATTTGCATTTTAGTATTATTGATTTAAAAGTCATTTGTCCACAAATACAGGAGCAAAGCGGTTTGTTGAAAAGGGTATCAGAAAAAATTAATCTTCCAGTTTGCAAGTGTCACAGCTTATACCAACTCTCATAACCAAGGATCTGTATAATGTCAGAGAGGGGATACCCTGATATCTCTCAGGTGCACAGCTCTGAGCACAGAAGCTTGAGCCATCAACTGCTAGCGAGGGGCACCGATCAGAAGAAAGTCGGCTTAAAGACGGGTAGAAGAGAGAAAATAGTTTTTCATTCTTTATTTTGAATCATTCAAACTTCTCTTGAATAGTATTTTTGTTGGAGTGTAAAGATCCACAGAAAAAATAGAATCAACAGAAAATATTAAAATAAAAGACAAAAATAGTACAAAAAAACCACTTTAGACTGCAACAAAGCCTTTCACACCGAGAGGATTTTCTGTATTTTTATGAATCTGAAAAGTTCAAACAGGAAACCCAAGAACACAAAATGTTAGCTAATAAATTTAAATATTTTTTTTTTTTCTCCACCAGGCTGGTTGCACAAAGAGATGAAGAACAGCACCAAAGTCTCACTGAAGCTGAAGAAGCGTTGGTTCCTGCTTACCCACAATTCCCTGGACTACTATAAGAGCTCAGAGCGTAACGCCCTGAAGCTGGGGACGCTGGTGCTGAACAGCCTCTGCTCAGTGGTTCAGCCGGACGAGAAGGTCTTCAAAGAGACCGGTGAGAAAAGAAAATGGCGAGAACTGCCGGCTGACTCTTTCCCCGGTAGCTTCATCCTCTCTCTTCTTCGCTCTCAGGATACTGGAACGTGATCGTGTACGGCCGTAAACACTCATACCGTCTCTACTGCAAGCTGCTGACTGAAGCCACGCGCTGGGCCAACTCCATCCAGAACGTTATTGATACCAAAGCTCCCATCGACACGCCCACCCAGCAGCTCATCCAGGACATCAAGGTAGGAAACTGTAAAAGCGCATTCATGTAGCATAAAAAGACATCAGTGGTGTTTTTAACCAGCCCAGTAAAGCCTGAGATAATCAGAAGTGTGCTAAAGTCAAGTTCCCCTGTTCCCTGCAGGAGAACTGTCTGAACTCTGAGGTCGTGGAGCAGATCTACAAGAGGAACCCCATCCTTCGCTACAGTCACCATCCTCTGCATTCACCACTGCTGCCGCTGCCCTACGGGGACATCCACCTCACCGGTGAGTCCCACTGATACAGAAACACAAGTTTTAAACCTTTAATGCGTCTTTTATTTTGCTCAAGATATTAATGTGCCATAAATATCAACATGATCACAACTTCTTCCCTGCTCAGCTCCAAGAAGCAGAAGCTACACAACCTTGCAGGATGAGGCCCTCAAGGTGTTCAGCTCTCTGCAGCACCTGGAGGGTGTGGCTGACCCTGTGCCCATCATCCAGGGCATCCTGCAGACGGGCCAGGAGCTCAAACCGCTGCGAGATGAGCTCTACTGCCAGCTCGTCAAGCAGACCACACGGCCGCCGCAGCCCGGCAGTCCTGGGAACCTGTGCAACTGGAAGATCCTCGCCTGCATGTCCTGCACCTTCGTCCCGACAAGAAGCATCCTCAGATATCTCAAGTTCCACCTGAAGAGGTGGGCACCAGGCTACCAGGCGTGTCTATAGATAAATTATTGTTAATCTCTCGCACTGAGCACTTCCAAAATCGCTCTCTCCGCAGGACTCGCGAGCTCATCCCCTGCTCCGAGATGGATCGTTACGCCGCCTTCACCCTCGACTCGCTGAGGAAGACTCGAGCCAGGGAGAACGTGCCATCCCAGGAGGAGATCCGCTGCATCGTGGCCCGACAGGACATGAGCACCACCGTTCACTGCCACGGAGGAGGCTCCTGCAAGATCACAATCAACTCACACACCACTGCAGGAGAGGTGGGTTCCTGGAAAACAGGTTCATCATCTGCTGAGCCAGATGTGACAAAACATTGTGATCACTACTGCTTATTCAGAAGGATGGGATTTAACTCGAGGCACTAAATAAATAGTGTACTTTTTACTCATCTGCATTCAGAGCAGCTTTTATTTTTGGTTACTTAAATTAGGATTTAAGGACAGTATAAAAGGTTTTACAGCCATTTGCGCGTCTCCCTCTTGTATCTCATCCTGTGTGTCAGGTGGTGGAGAAACTGATCCGCGGTCTGGCTATGGAGGACAGCAGGAACATGTTTGCCCTGTTCGAACACAACGACACCACGGAGAAGGCCATCGAGAGCCGCACCGTGGTGGCCGACGTGCTCGCCAAGTTCGAAAAGTAAGCGCCGCCGTGTCTGTGTTCGAGTGTGAAGCAAATGTTTTTGTCTTCCGGCCAACGCTAACACGCCCGTGTTGCGATCTGCAGGCTTTCAGCGAGCGCAGATGAATGCAGCACTGGCTGGAAGTTTTACTTCAAACTCTACTGCTTCTTGGACACGGACAACGTCCCCAAAGACAGCGTGGAGTTTGCCTTCATGTTCGAACAGGTCAGGCTCTGGGCTCATTGCCTGGGGGTGTGACTGGGAGTCTTTTGTAGCTGATGCTGACTGAATTTGGGAAAATTTTTAGAGAATTTTTTTTAAAAAGTAGCTTAGATTTTAAAATGTTAGCTACACTTTTCTCGGTGTGCACTCTTTAGGCCCATGAAGCTGTCATCCGTGGTCAGTATCCAGCCCCTGAGGAGACCCTTCAGTTCCTGGCTGCTCTGAGACTTCAGTACTTACTGGGTGACCAGAACTCCCAGTCCACCATTCCTGAAATGTCCCAGGTGTTCCCCATGTCTCGACTGCGTGCCCGGGTGCAGAACTCGGCCAAGACATTCGCTCCGGGCACCGGATCGGTGGCTGACCGCTCGGGCACGGTGGAGAGGAAACGCTCGAGTTCCTGGAGGGAACACTGAGGCGGAGCTTCAGGAGCGGCTCGCTGAGTCGGCAGAAGCTGGAAGAGGAGAACAGCCTGGAGGCCTGGATGAGGGAGGAGGCAGCAGCGGTGAGAACCAGCGTGATGGACAAATGGAAGAAGCTGCAGGGGATGAACCAGGAACAAGCCATGGTCAAATACATGGCACTGGTGAAGGAGTGGCAGGGATACGGATCCACTTTGTTCAATGTCGAGGTGAGGGCACAAATCGCTTTTCTGTTTAAATGAACGCTTTGACGTGTTATCCGTGAAAAAGGATGGTCGTGTTCCCAGGCTCGTCTATGGATGAAGGCAGTGATGTAGCAGAAGGTGGGAAACACGGAATCGTTTGGTCGACTCGAAGTCATCTGTTGCCAGTTCTTATTCATTTGATGCTTGTTGAACTTGTAGGATAAGTAGCGCACTGGGTGACTCACTTTGCATCATGCAAAAGTATTTTCATCACTGCCTTCATGTTTCCTCGTGATCTTAGAAGGCCTCGTCACAAACAGCTTAATCCCTGCTTGTTTTCTTATGTTAACGAAGCTCCATACTCCTCGTTTCAGTCTCGTGACGGCATGTTCCCCTCTGAGCTGTGGCTGGGTGTGAGCCGGGAGGCCATATCAGTGTACAAACGAGGGGAGCCGTGGCCTCTGGAGGTGTTCCCATATGAGCAGATACTCTCCTTTGGAGCTCCGCTGGCCAACACCTACAAAATCACTGTGGAGGGCCGAGAGCTGGTCTTTGAAACCCAAATGGTCTGTCAGATCCTCGCTCGGTCGTAACTCTTGGTCTCATCAAATGAAACACCGACATTTAATCCTCCTCTCCTCTGCAGGTGATGGACATCGCCAAGCTGATGAAGGCCTACATCAGCATGATCGTCAAAAAGCGCTACAGCAACTGTCAGTCCGTCAGCAGCCATGGCAGCCACTGTAGCGCCTGGTGAACTCCGCCCTTTGACCCTCGGCCTTGTAGCTACATGCCAGAGAGCGGCTGGAGGGCCGAGCGTGGCCGTGCCGGCCGTGCACGGACGCCCATACTCGGCACTCTGGAGAGAGAAGCTCAAGCGCGTCCCGACAGGCTGACTCTGAATGCTGGAGAGAAGAAGAAACCGAATGCTCTTAATGTAAACTAGCTCAGCTTATTTTGAACTGCTTTCTTTCCAAAACCCTAAACATTCACCCCCGACACATCCGACGTTTAAAAGAAAGAAACACAATCACTTCCAGGCGGAAGGCACCAAACTTTAGCATCAGTGTGGATCCGCTCAGTGAAATCGTCCTATGAGTGTGTAGGGACGCTGCTGTGGAGATGTCTTTAGCAAACTTTCTGTTCTCTAAAAAACACCCCCCCTCAAAAAAATAAAAAAATTATAATAAGCTCGAAGGACTTAATTGTTGTGTCACATCCCACTTTTGTTTAGCCAGCTTCCTCTCTTTTTGAAGCTGGATGCTGTGTACAATCTTCACTTTCTTCAATAAGCTACCGAGCACACATTTCTGTCCCACTGCTTCCAGTTACGCTTCCACGGCGACCGCAGCAAACAGAGACGTACCTCCACAGAGCAAAGGCGCTGCCCCTTAGACTCGAAATACAAAAGGGCGATTTCACCACAGCCTCTCAGACCAAAGAAAACTCGGCGGTGGTTTAATACAATCATGTTTTCTCGTCAGTTCTCATAAAGTCAGATGTAACTCCTAAAGGGTGGATGTGTCTCGTTTTGGAAGGAAACGGTTCATTTTCGGTCTCTGCGGCCCTGCCGGGGACTGTTCGTACAGAAGGGGTCGATTTCTCACTGAGGTCGGTAAGTGTGACTGTGGGTGTGCGTGTAAATGTGAGAGGGAGTGTGTTATTAGAGACAGAAAGAAGAGTGTCTGCAGGCTGTCCGAATGTATAGAAATATTAAAGGCAAAGAAGATGGAGGGGGGGAAAGAAACAGCCTACAAGCCTTTTCCTCTGCTTTGAGAAACTCTGGGACTTGACCTTTTCCTGTTCACTGTAAATAAGATGCAGCTGTACCTTTAAGTTTGTGACTCATTCTTTTGCTGATGATGCGAAGTGCCTCTTCAAACTAAAGCAGGATGAAATCTAATCGGATTTTGTCTCCATCGGTGCCACTCTCGTTCCTGTGTAACCAGAATCTGAACGTGCTCCCACATTTCCTTTTAACTGCCGATGTATTTGTGCACTGCGCACTCTGTCCAGCAATTCAAGTCATTCAAGCTGGACTCAAGAATGAAATCCTCTTTTTTCTTCTTCAAATCGGTCAGTAGTTAGGAACGTTAAATGAATGAAGGGAAATTGTTTATAATATTAAACATACTGATGTGAGACGACGGCCGGCAGCATCGACTAATAGAAGCTTTATCTATGTCTCTATCTAGATATAGATATATAAAATGTTGGTTAATCTGCCATATTTCAGACAATCCTTTACATCTCTTTCTGATTCTTGTCGACCTCTGCTGGCAGTAAATGGGCACTGCAACACAAGCGTCCCCCTTCACACCACATGGGCCAGACAGGATTAACAGTGACGTGAAATTGAAATCCATTTTTTAATTATTAGGGTTTTGGGCCAAAAAGGGAAACATTGGGGAAAAAAATCAGAAGGTCCCGCTCTACACAAAGCACTTACAAATGCACAGAAGCTGTTACATAATATTCCCTCCAGCAGTGTAGGCATTAGAAGAAGTCGTGATTGGATTTAAGGGTAATCTGTCAGATTGTAGTTTGAATGACTTGTTCAGCTGGACTGTTTGCAGTGTAACATTCCTAAAAACATTTCACTGGAGCTCCGCGGGCGGCAGGTCCATCCAAAGATGCGTGTGCAGGTTTCCTCCACAGTGCCTTGTTGTATATTGTGTACACTTATTTTCCATGTGTGGGTTCTCTTTTTTTTTTTGGTATATGTGCAATGTTATATGTACTATAATCACGTGGCTGTACATTTTATATTGTAAGTCTTTGCCTTCTATTTTCCTCCTGAATCCTGATCAGATGAGTTTTCTCAAGCTATCAAATCTTGTATTTTTCTCTACACAATCTGACTGTGGATCTTTGTTTTGTTTTTTCTATCTGCATTAGCTGTTATGTGCTGAACTGATGATTCTAACAATAAATGGTTACACTTTTGGTCTGAAGTGGCACTGACTGCTGTTTTATTCTCTTTATTTTACCCTAGCTTAAAAGAACAAACTTATTATAGTTTGGGGGGTTTTAATTACTGCAGTCCTGTCATCTGTCCTGTCATCTGTTCAATACAACATATTACATTACTATATATATATATATATATATATATATATATAGTAATGTAATATGTTGGACTGGTGCAGAGCAACTGTTGTGTTCATGGTCAGTGTTAGGTCTATTTAAATTTAAACTAATGAAGCTGATTAGAATCAACTAATTTTCCCAACAGGCCACATGTTAAACTGGGTTTGTTGTGTAGGTCAGTTTCAAGAAGTTTATAAAGAGATCAAATTTAGACGCAGCAGAGTTGAGTTGAGTTTCTCGTGGCCCCCTGGGGTTAGAAATCAGCCATGCACCAGTTATGTAAATCCACAAAGAACAGCAGCTCAGCTCAGCTGATCACAGCCTGTGCGCAAAATCTACTGAAGCTCACAACAGAAATTATTGTGATTTACCTCGAAGTGATTCTTTCCCCGGGCGGCACCACTGCAGCTGAGCTTTAATTTCCCCCACCTGCCGAATCCCACTTTAACCCCTGACTATTCTCATGTGGTGTGGAGGCAATGTCAACAATCTATGACCTGTGTGATCAGTGTTCCCAAGAGTGATTGCACATCCGTCCCTGACAGTAATGCCACCAGCCCATATATCATAATAAATAAAGTGCCTGTGGCAGTATTTAGAAGTATTTTTTAAGTTGAACTCACCAACATTAGATGTTCTTCCTTTTTTCCTTCCTTTGATCTTGATGTGAAAAGGCAACTGCTTTGACCGTCGGGGTCTCCGGATAGTTGACTTCATCTTTCAGAAGGATGCCACTCAATTACACACACACACACACACTCAATCCTGCAGCTGATCCTTAAAACCAATCTGACATCAGGAAAATAACCCACACAGCTCTCTGTATATATAAATATTCTTTATACATTACATCCATATTACAGTCAAAACAAATAGAAATACAGCCAACAGCAAAAGTCACATTCAAGTCATTTCTGTGCTGCGCATTGTGACGTCAACACCCAGCCTCCTAAGGCACCAAAAAAATTAAATGACTCATAGGTCGAGACAGACTAACCCACAGCCCAAACACCACGGGGCTCATGGAAGCTCCAAAGAATGGTTTACAGACAGGGAAAAACACAACTTCCAATAGCTATATTTATACTGGCACAAACCATCTGAGGATCAGTCCTTTGAGTCAAACACTCCCATGCTGAACAGATGTCTCTTTGCCAGCGTAGACCAGCACTTGTAATGCTATGAATAAATTTTAAAAGGGGAAAAAAATCATGTTGTAGCCCCATGTAATAATTTAAATTGTGTTTATGTACATTGGGTATCTCTCCCTTCCCTCCCTGAGGGTCCACCCATTTCTGTTTACCCATTATATTGAGCTGTATGTGGCACCTGGTGACTGGATGGGAGACTGATGGCAGGTCCTTTAAATTAGAGCCTGACTAGGCCAGCCTCTCTCCTCCTCCTTCCTGCTGTCCCGAGCAGACTGTGCCATACCATGCTAAGAAATGCTTAACATGGGAAACTATTTCTGGAGTGGCAGGATAGATATGTCTACATATGATCTTAGACATTCAGTCCTGCAGGCTGAAGGGGTGGGAAGCCTTTTTTTTTTTCCTCCTTTGGCCCCATGCGCACCCTGATAATGTCTACATCAATAGATAAATAAATTTCTTCTGTCTGGAGTGCAATTTTGCTGTGGCACTAGTCAGTCCCTTGGAGTGGGAAAAATGCTTCTTTTCACCTTCTCTGCTCTGCCCATGTTTCTTCTGGGACTGGGTGTCAGGCTCATCCAGGATTCAGACTCTCTCCCACCAAAGCAAGAGTCACAGCTTTGACCAGCAGTATCAGTGTTTGCTGGATTATTTCTTTGAAACTAAAACTTTGATATCATTCTGACATCAGGTTTTTGTGCTCATTTGAAATCTGTCATCATTGCCGGATCCTTTTATCCCTGTCTGTCAAATCCTTTTATCTGCAGAAGACCGAGCAGGGCACATCGTCCTGAAGATACAAAGCTCAAAGATCCGGTCTGAAACTAAAAGCGATACAGCCTCGCTAAGTGCAGCTCTGAACCTAGGACGACTTACTGTTAGCATTCCTACAATGATGCATTAACAATACAGCATTTAAATATGCTTATTAATACACTGAACATTAGCATGCCGGGATGCTAACTATAATCCAGTTTGTGTGCCAATAGTAGAAAGTTTTTGTGCTAACAGTAACATTTTAACGCTGTTAGGAAACTCATTGGTAATTACTGCTGATTTTCAGCAGCTGCTAATGAGTCCAGAAGTAACCGCCCCAGGGGGGGGGAAATCGAGTGAGGGTGATGCCTATATGGCTCCCGAGTTGGAAGACTTGCTTCTAGAAAGATTTTGATAAAATTCACTTTGCTTTAAGAATGAACACATCCTGACAATATCCAAGTAAGACTAATAAAAAAATGTCCACACTAGAAATAAAGTGTTCTCTTCTTTCCTCGTTATTGTTTTCTGATGTTTGACGACTACTGCATCCTCACTGGGATGTTAGCATGGTGTTACCATTAATAATTTGGTATCAGTTACAAGAACTACCAACTAAGCAAGTGGGGTATCTGAGCTAGTGCTGATTTCAGGATGAAGTGCACTAAAATAACTACCCCAGCTCAATCTGGCTAAACTCAGAATAGAAATTTCAAGAATTACTAATTTATTATTGGAAATCGGCTTTTCCAACAAACAAGGTCTCCAGTGTCCATATAATTATAACACTTCCTTGCAGTTATGTATCAGTTCATATCTGTGAAATATATATATTCAATACTGTGCACAAGTCTTGCCCCACCTTTCATTTTCTTTATATTTTGCTTCCAATGAGCCAGGCAGGTTCTTGAACTTGTAGGATCTTTGTGAGGGTTTTCTTTGGACATTGGCTGCTTTTTCATTAATTTTCAGTCCAGTACCTGACCGCTTCCAGAGGAATGTTTTGTTGTTGTTGTTAAGCCACTTAGCACTGACATATGAATCAGTAAAGCATAAAAAAGGCACCTAATTCCAGGACTGAAACAGTGTCGTGTCTACACATAGCAGAAAACCTAGCAACAAATCAATTTTAAATAGTATCTTTAGGCACTTTGTTACTAGCAGCCTGTCTCAAGAACTCATTTCTTTAGCTGAATCTACCAAAAATGCCCAAAATAACACATGACAGACATAAAATGCTATTTTTGCACCAAGAAGTGGCAAGCCTAAAAATCTGTCTACTGCAGATGAACGATATCCTTAAGAAACAAGAAAAGAAGACCTGACATAAGAACTGAGAGATGCATCTGGCCCTCCAGTCGATCCGTCTACTGTTCACTGAAGTCTCATCAGAAATGGTCTCAGTGGAAGGGTGGATCCTAAAGGAAGGGAAACAGGGAGAAAGTGCACTAAAAGCACGCCTGGATAGAAAAACATACAATGGAAAAATGGCCTCCCCAGATCCCAGATCTCAGTATTATTAAAACAGTGTGCGATCATCTTGACAGAGACCGGAACAAAAGGCAGCCAACATCCAAAGAAGAGTTTTGAATGTCCTTCAAGAAATCTGGAGAACTGTTCCTGAAGACTGTTTGAAGAACTTACAGGTTGTGTTGAAGAAGAAACGTGGTCATACCAAGGATTGACTTTCAAGCTGGTCAGAATTGTCCAAACTCCGTTTTTGCCTTATATAATGTATGTTTTCTCATGTTTTAATAAATCGCTGCATTTATTCAATGTTTTCCTTGCAAAACATAAAGCAGTGAAGGGTGGCTTGAGACTTTTTCACAGTACCCTCTATATGCCAAATATTTATTAAAGCAAAACTGAAGGAATATAGTGCTGTATTGGCCATGTACAGTAATCCTTAATACTGAAACAGGCAACCCTGTGATCCTAAACCATCACGAGATGTTTGATGTTGTGCCTTAGAGTTGTAAACTGGATTATCTTTCCCGTCACTTCTCTCGATTCCACGTGACTCGAGTGCTGCGCAGTGGTTTAAAAAACAACAACAACAAAAAGTTGGATATGATGGTGGTTCGTGACTCTGTCACAAAATAAGGAGTGTTTTATCTCAGAGTAAAAATAAAGGCACCAACACAACAATGTGAGTTACTGAAGGTGTTGAGATTGGTTTGAGGACCAGCCCCAGAGAGCACAAACAATTCAGATTAATTAAAACTATTAAGTTACAGGAAAATCTGCAACAACAAAAAAAAAAAAGAAGTTTTCCAGCGCAGCTCAGATTGTTACTACTACTCATCAGATGTTTAGTCCCTGCACAAATACTGCTTGGTGTTTTATACCGATGTTACACGAATGACGACCTCTCCTGAGTCACTGTCCTGGCTGAAGTTGTTTCGGGGCACCATTCTGTGGCAGAAGGGTGCCAAACACAGGCAGGTCCACGGATGTGACCCCAGCTGGGTTGGGTGCAAGGGGCCGCTGGGCCCAAAGGTGGCCAGAGGCAACCAGAGTGTCCTGGGGGCCAGCGAAGAGTGACCGGTGCTCGTCTCCTCCATGTCCTTCGCCTTGTCGTAGCTTTGAACGTCCCAGTGGAGGTTTACAGCTCGCCAACGCATAAACACGTTGTACACTGCTGCCCCCTCATGGATGATCAAGCCTGTTACAATGACAACAATTGACACATTAAAGGGAGTTTTGATTTTAGACAGTCTGCCATTACCAAGTTTCAGGAAGTCTTTAGTACAAGGTTTTCTAAGTGCTTGAGTGTAAGGCAACTGGACTTGTTGTTGCTGAAGATGTTTCACCTCTCACAGCTGATGGGGAGCCACTTTGGAGGGGGTCCTGAGAGTTGTCAGAGTCATTAAGGTCACATGAGCCAAGACGTGAATTCTTAAAGAAACCTGTTGGATGAGAGCTGAAACGCCTTCAACAACTTAAAGAAGAAGTCCAGTTGCCTTCAACTCAAGCACTTAAGACTACCATGACCTGGATAAGAACCTACACAGACAGATATAAAATATCTGTTTTGTTACCTCATCATCTTCTCCCTCAGTCTAAAGGTGTCCTTCTCTTCCAACAATGTTTTAATCTATTTGCTGACAAAGCTGTTTCTTGTGTGGATCTAGAGTGATGCCAAAGCCCTTGTTCAAAGTCTAACCTTGATTTTAAAGGCTGAACGTTTCTTCTGATGAACATGTTAGAGGAAATTTGAAGGGAAATGCATCGTCTGTGTGCTTCCCTGATTTAAAAAATAAAGACACTCTTAAGAGGCCAGAGCAGGGTTCTTTAAGTTTTGATGACTGACCAACCCTCACTGCGGTGACTGTTATTCCCTTATTGTTATTTCTTGACAACAGCTAGTGGTTGTCAAGAAATCAGTGTTAGAAAGGTTTGGTCTGCTGAAATGGCTACAACAAAAAACCCTAGTGATCCAAGGAGCAATAATGTCAGGGGCAATTTGCCCCTGGTGGCGTCTTTCGAGGCACATTGGTCCTGGGTAAGGGGCTAAACCAAATGCAGTTAAGACCTCTATGGATAGAAAATCAATGGAATAGTTTACCTTGCTTTGATCAGCGTTACTGGGGCCCCACACTGGAGCCAGACCCCAGTAACGCTCATCAGCAAGCATCTGGTGGCTGGGCCACGCTCAGTCTGAAGGAGTGACAGAGGCCAGCCTTCTTGTGAATCCACCAACCGCAGGACAGACTGTAGGGGTCCAGTGCAATGTGGATTGAGTGTTGGTCAAAGGCTGACTGATCCTCGCAGCTGAAACTGGTTCTTGGGACATGGAATGTCACTTTTCCGGTGGGGAAGGAAGCTGAACTGGTGCGTGAGATTGAGATGATAGCTAAATATAGTTGGGCTTACCTCATCACGCAGTTCGGTTTCTGGAACCAGTCACCTGGAGTGGGGCTGTACTCTGTTCCAATCTGGAGTTGCTCAGCAGAGTGCTGGAAGGGTGCCATGGCTGGGGACTCCATTGTACTACTACTTCAGTGCCTACATGGCTAATGATGGTGAAAACTGGAGGGGTGGTACTGGGAGGAACAGCCTGCCTGTCCTGAAAATTGGACTTCTGTGCTGACCACAGACTGTCCATAACAAACGCCACTGATCGGTGATCGGTTTTGTAACAGCATCATCAGGCCTCCGGCCGTATGTCTCGGATACTCATTCAGTACAGTAAGTCATATCCTCCACAGCAAGAAACTGCAGTTTTGAACCTTCTTAGCCATTAAATAGCTTTTTGAAGTTTCCTCTTCTCACGTGCCAGACTGTTGTGTTCGTTTCATTTTGTTCCTGTGGATTAAATACTAATATAAAAAACCTTTTAATACAAACTTCTCTTTGCTAAAGAAGTGAAAGAAGGACTTCCAGCAGACAGCGAGTCCCCGACATTGGCGCAACTTTCATTTTAGAATTACTTTTCAATACCTGAAAAAAAATGAATATATTGGTACCAAGATGCAACAAATAAGCAAACTGGAGATCTGTAGTATGCAAGCTGTGAAGTACAGCATCTCCCCCATTTTCAAATGTGGATGTGCATATATTTTATCCCATTTTAGGAATTGCTTTTCAACCAACTTAGATGTTGAGAAAAAATATTATTTATGATGCAATTTGACATCAAAATGTTTGAAACAGATGCCTTTGCAAAACATACTAAACTGTCAAACTGTGATTCAGAGGTTATTCATACTTAAGTTGATAACCTCAATGCAGTATTTTGTTTTCTTTATTCCCCGAGCGAACACACTCCACAAAGTATAAAGTAGGTCTTGTAAGAAGGATTTATGGTCTGTCCAAACTGTAAATTGGATGGTTGGATAACAAAAACCCAACAACTCCGACTCAGAGAGGAAACCATTTCTCAGACTTTCCACACTCATTTCACACCGTGATCATCCAGCTTTGGAGACGTGAGAGGGGAGCTGGGCACTGAGCCACGCACTGCACCTCTGTCGCCCTCAGCCAACCACCCCCTCACTCCGTCCTTCCAGCGTGGCTGCTCAGAATAACTGAACATGTTTAAGAGCTAAGGAATGAGTTTATAGAGGCATTAACTTCAAGCACTGAAATTTAAGACTGTGTTTGGGAATGTTAGTTTGAAGGAATTTCTCAAAAGAAAGGTCATGACAGAAAGCCAGCAACACCAACAAAGGACAGCTGCATTCCCATTCTCACCTACACAGACCAGGTCCATGAAGCCATACATGCCGTAGCAGATCTGGAAGAGGACGTCGCGGCGCTGCCAGATGGCCTGGGGGCTGAGCGCCGACCACAGCAGCCAGGAGATGCTGGCCACAAGGAAGAGAGAGCCCAGGAACACGGCAATGATCTGCACCTTCTCCACCAGGGTGATGGTGATGGACTGCCACTGCACAAAGAACAGAGGCAGTACGTGAAATACACTGCATCAGACAGCTACAGTGTATATCTAAGTAATATTAAATAATACGTTCTTCTACGTCTACCGCACAGCAGAATAAAGCACATTCAGTGTGGCTGTAGCCAGTCCGGTTAGCTCTGTTAGTGTTACAGGGCTGCTGTGTCTTTGATGCACGGTGATGGGGAAGGGAGGCCAATTTTGAAGTGGTTTGATTTGGCATTTATTACTGATTGAATTTTCTGGTGCCCTCAATGGGTTCTTGGTCACCTCATTAAAAAAAAAAAAGAAACTGGAAATGACCCTGCTCTAAAAGGTAATAGACTACTTATATTTTTGTTCATTATCTGGGAAGGTTATACAGATATAAAAAATAATAATAAAGTCTGTCTGAAAACTGAGTTTTCAAGGTACGTTATGGTGCTGGCACTCCTGAAAAAATTACTAGGAATAAATCAGTGATGAGCATTTAAGTGGAAATGAAGACGAGCTGGAAAACTGCAGGGAAAGAGTGTGTGCTGGCTTCAGTGACCTGGTCAGTGAGTGTGACTCTGTGTGGGGGGATGGGGGGGGGGTGAATCCTTTACTCTTTTATTCCCTCTTCTAACAGCAGCCTGTCTAAATGTTATTGATACAGAAGCATGAAGCATCGGAGAGTGTGCATGTTCGCACTTCTGTGAGCGCGCAGACGCATAAACCTGCGAACACTGTGTGTCAGCTCCTCCGGCTCATATCCGCTTTCTATATTAGTGCAAGATAACCATTCACAGCAGGCCAGGAAACTCCCCTCGGGCGCTCCGCCGCTGAGCGCAGGAGATCATCTCCACACACTGTTATTTCATTCATTGTGCATTTTCGTGTCTGTGGAGGATGGAGGGGGCGGGGGGCAAAAACCATCCTGTGGGGACCTTAAGGGGATTTTAAGATGTCCAAAAGAAGAAACACACACACACACATTCAGAAACCATTATCCTCCAAACATGAGCGTTTCTGTCACACAGTACTGATTCCAGAGGGCATCGGGTGGTTTAAGCAGCAACCCGCACCTCTCTAAAACCCCAAAGCTGAGTCCGTGCGGTTCAGGGGCCGTTCGTCTATGCATCTTCAGCTGATTTTAAACGACCGTGACACAATAAAGTAACAGAATCTTTTAAGATGTGCGACGTCATCGGTCCGAACTCAGAACCACAATCGGAGCGACTCTCGGCAGGAATGACACTTCAAGAGATTTAACTGTCTGACCTTTGTACGCAGAGCTTTTCCCTGACCTTTCCGTCATCGCGCCGCTGTCAGATGAGACGTGGAAAAGAGGCCCAGAGTGAAGCGAGGAAAACCCACCCCCGTGTAAACGGTAACTTAGTCACCAACTTACTGCATTTAACTACTGTTATTAGTCGCAGCGCAGTTGCAGATGCTACCCTGCACAGTGATCTAGTAAAGCTCATAAGACAGACCTACTAAGAGTGATCATAAATATGCATCAATATGATATGAATGAATGCGTTAATGTCCTGCTGATCAACCACTTTAAAGCCTTTGCTTTAAATTTGCATTTTTTGTAGCTGTAAATTTGAACTTCAAACTGCATGTTTTTGTATCATAGGAGGGAAAATATTTCCTGTGAGCTAACACAAAAAAAAATGAAGCAATGAAAAATGCACACATTAAATGGAGGTTGCTTTTAAATGCGACGTCTTTGTATGAAAGATGATATTCCAGCTGATTTGCTCAGTTCTCAGATTGTTGCTGCTCACAGTTTCCTTGGATTAAGTTCAACAGTTTCTTCATGTCTTCATTTTTGGGTTTGTGTTTTTCCAAAGTGTTCATTTCACACACTTTACCTGCAAAATACCTTAAAATATTACGTGTGTTTGCCACATCAATTGCTCCAAAACTATGACAAGCCATGCAGGTCAAAAGCAGCTCTAACACGAACACTATGCAAATAACTTGTTCGTGCATGTTAATGTGTTACTAGTGCGCTCGATTAAAACACTTTGATAACGTGCTAACAGTGTGTGAGCCCCAAGGGCATTCTTACATCATTTTAAGCCATTTGGCCAGTTTGATTGGTTGATGAGCCCTGGGGTTTAAACATGTTTTAAACCAGGGCTTGCACACCACTGTTTAACATGCTAAGAGTTCATCTTTGACTTGTGTATGTAATGTATCAGGACTGTTTTTTACCAAACTGGTCCACTCGGCATACTGCGGTTTGCGGCGTATTTTCATGTGGCTGAATAAGTAAGTTGAGTGGCTTTTGTGTCATCAAGCGCTGATTTGCTTTTTTGCTTTGCTTTCTAATGGAGGAGAATCCATTCTCAGTATTGCTCAATCATGTTAATCATGAATCACAGAAGCTGAAATCATGATTGAGATTAAAATTTGATTAATTACGCAGCCCTAAGAGGAAGAATATAATACGATTCTTCACTTAAACACACAATACACTGAGCACTCAGAATGGTTCACAACTCCAGGTAAAAAAGCCTGATTTAAATTTTGGGTGATTTCAGTGCCGCGTCTTTGTGCACCTTTGAATCTCTGACAGCAGTGCTGATACTTTTAGATTGCCCTGAGATGTCCACCTGCCATTTATCCATTAATCGTTACCATTAAAGATTATCTCTGTTACAACACTGTTGGCAGTATACGTGATAAATCTGTGTAATCAGACCTCTTTGTGTTCCTGTGAAGGCGCAAACCCTGATGAGCAGACTGTCAATCAACTGGAGCAAAGTCCTGAACAGCTTCACCCGTAGGATGCAAAGGTTAAGAAAATACAAGGACCATGAAATGTCATTTTTGGGTTTCAGCGTCCCTTAAGTTAAAAAGATTTCCTTAACTAAAAGAGGCTGTCCTCTCTGCTGTCCAACAGGCAGCAACCATCCCGACCAGCAGGACCCGCACCTGGCTGGAAAACCACATTAACCACACCAGGAAGTGTGTGTCTGTGTGTCAGAGCTCCACCGGTAGCAATAAGAAAAGAGAAAATAGGACAGCGGAGAAGGAAATACCACAAAGAACTTTAGGAAAAAGCAACTTGGAATCAGACGGTTGTTGACAACGTGCGGACGACTGAAGCTCCGCGGTGCTCATTTCAGAAGAAAAGACTTAAGGCAGACTTTGTGGACAGAAACTAAAGCTCTGCTGAGCTCTCAGCTGTGTGTTTGTTCAGCCTGCCAGTGACTCAACTCCCATCTGGAGCGAACAGATATGAAAGGACCCAATGTTCTTCAGTGAGAGGAACGATCCAGAATGCAGATATTTTAAGCCTCAGGAGTGTCTGTCTGCTCGGGCTTTGAAGGAAAGGATGACTGCAGGAATCCTGATGCTCCAAAACGACAAGAAGATGTGAAGATGCAACAGGAACGCACGGCGGGTTCATACTCACTGCCACAACCTACCAAAAGCAGCCATTGTTATCTCTGTGTTTCCTACTAAATAAATTCTGTTCTTCATTATTTTAGGTGCGCATTCATTGAGCAAAATGAAAAAGTTCTGATTGTGTGTTGCACTTTCACAAAGACAGAAATATCTGATTATATATTCCCGCAGTTCAGAATGATTGCAGCTGTCATTGCACACTGGTTACATGGCTTTTCTCCAACTTTGCACCATCAGATTATTAAAAAACCTTGCTGTCTGCAACCTGAAGGTTTTCTTTATTAATGATTTATAGTGGCCATGAGAATTACACCCCTGGATAGTCTGAATCACACAGTTATTTCATGTTATTTTTCAGCTAATGGCATTAAAACTACTCCAAAAAGGCACAAACACAGTTGAGAGGGCTAGTTAGCAGAGATGAAGCCTGAGAGACACCAATGCTGCCCATGTCAGCACATCCGTCAATCAAAACAGCCACGTCCCCAACTATAAGCCCAACTCTAAATTATACAGCAATACGTTATGTAGCCTTGGTTGGTACATATACT
>JAMQGT020011242.1:0-7500 GCA_024447675.2 Pterophyllum scalare
CATACACGTATTGCTGTAAAGTTTTCTGGTGCTATCTGTATGATGCAACAGACAACATCGTAGCCCATTTTGGCAGATGACAAAGGTTATATATATTGCCAAAAGTATTCACTCACCCATCCAAATCATTGAATTCAGTTGTTCAAATCACTTCCATGACCACAGGTGTATAAACCAAGCACCTTGGCATGCAGACTGCTTCTACAAACATTTGTGAAAAAATGGTTGCTCTCAGGAGCTCAGTGAATTCCAGTGTGGCACTGTGATAGGATGCCATCTATGCAACAAGTTCAATTGTGAAATTTCTTTACTACTAATTATTCCACAGGCAACTGTTAGTGACATTATAACAAAATGGAAGCGATTGGGAACAACAGCAACTCAACCGTGAAGAGGTAGGCCATATAAAATTACAGAGCAAGGTCAGTGTATGCTGAAGCGCATATTTCGCAAAAGTCACCAACTTTCTGCAGAGTCAATCGCTACAGACCTCCAAACTTCATGTGGCCTTCAGATTAGCTCAAGAACAGTGCGTAGAGAGCTTCATGGAATGGGTTTCCATGGCTGAGCAGCTGCATCCAAGCCTTGCATCACCAAGCACAATGTAAAGCATTGGATGCAATGGTGTAAAGCACACTGCCACTGGACCCTAAAGCATTGGAGACATGTTCTCTGGAGTGACAAATCATGCTTCTGGCAATTCAGTGGACAAGTCTAGGTTTGCCAGTTGCCAGGATAACAGTACTTGTCTGACTGCATTGTGCCAAGTGTAAAGTTTGGTAGAGGGGGATTATGGTGGTGGGCTTTTTTTCAGGAATTGGGCTTAGCCTCTTAGTTCCAGTGAAAGGAACTCTTAATGCTTCAGCATACCAAAACATTTTGGACAATTTCCTTCTCTCAACTTTGAGAACAGTTTGGGGATGGCCCCTTCCTGTTCCAACATAACTGTGCACCAGTGCACAAAGCAAGGCCCATGAAGACATGGATAAGCGAGTTTGCTGTGGAACTTGACTTGACCTCAACCTGATAGAACAGCTTTTGGATGAATTAAAATGGAGCCTGCAAGCCAGGACTTTTCATCCAACATCAGTGCCTGACCTCACAAATGTGCTTCTGGAGAATGGTCAAAAGATTCCCATAAACACACTCCTAAAACTTGTGGGAGGCCTTCCCAGAAGAGTGGAAGCTGTTATAGCTGCAAAGGGTGGGCCAGCATCATATTAAACCCTATGTGTTAAGAATGGAATGTCACTCAAGTTCATATGCATGTGAAGGCTAACTAGAGAATAATTTTGGCAATATTTTATTTAATTAAATAACATTTTTTAATTAGAGCATAGCATCAAGTCAATTAAGCTTCTAGGATATTAATCTGGTTATTCACGTAGAAGTGGGGTTTGTTAATCAATTTCAGCTGCTTTGGAGTTAATGAAATTAATAACAGGTGCAGTAAAGGGATAACAATGAGATAACCACCAAAACAGGAATGGTTTGACAGGTAGAGGTCACTGACTTTTTTTTTCCTCATCATTTTTTTTTCTGTTTTTTTTTTTCTTTTTAAACTAGTTTAGCATTTGACTAGGGTCAGTGTCACTACTGGTACCATGAGGGGATGCCTGAACTCTACAGAGGTTGCACAGGTAGTCTAATTTCTCCAGGATGGCACATTAACTTGTGCCATTACCAGAAGGTTTGCTGTGTCTCCCAGCACAGTCTCAAGAGCGTGGAGGAGATTCCAGGAGACAGGCAGTTACTCTAGGAGAGCTGGACAGGGCTGTAGAAGGTCCTTAACCCATCAGTAGGACCAGTATCTGCTCCATGGTGCTACAGCCCTATAAAATGACCTCCAGCAGGCTACTGGTGAGAATGTCTCTGACCAAACAATCAGAAACAGACTTCATGAAGGTAGCCGGAGGATGTGAAAGGGCCTGACAGATGTGAAAGGGTCTGGAGAAGCTGTGGAAAATCTGTTATACTGCCTGTAACATCATTCAGCATGACTGGTTTGTTGGTGGGTCAGTGATGGTCTGTGGAGGCATATCCATAGAGGGGTACACAGACGTCTACAGGCTAGGCCAGGTTGTACCTCACTTTGTCCAGGAGCTCAGTGATGCCCTGGTCCAGATCTGGGAGGAGGTCCCCCAGTACACCATCTATTGTCTCATTAGGAGCATGCCCCAACATTGTCTGGTGTTACGGCCCTAGCCGGGCCTGCTGTGGCTTCCTGACCTACTGGGTGTGGCTTGCTCTCTCCAGCCTTGGGTGCCACCCCTTTTGGAACAGCTGACCCAACTCAGCAATCAAGCTGGGGTACTTAAGGCCAGAGAGAGGAGAGATCAGCCCAGTGATTGCCAGAGACTGTCTTTGTTTCACAGTTTGGGAACTGTGTGTTGCTGCAGCATCTTACTCCTGCTCAGTGGAGAGGAGGGTGTGTTACTCCTGCTCAGTGGAGAGGAGGGTGTGTTACTCCTGCTCAGTGGAGAGGAGGGTGGTCTTTTGTTATTGTGTGCATGCCTCTTAGTTTAGGTAGTTTATGTTTAAGTAATTCCTGTGTTTCTTTTTTTCCTTGTTTAAAGGTGATAGCGGCTTGTCCGTCTCTTTCTATTACAACCTTTAATTTCAACCCGGTCACTTTTTGTTACTTCCCCAAACCCCCTAGACACTTTAGGGGAACGTAACATCAGGCCTGCATACAAGGATGTGGGGGCCATATAAACTACTGAGTACAACTTTGAATTGCTTAAATGAAATTTAATCAAAATGGTGTAGCATCAATTTTTTTACTTCAAGGGGGCCTTTGAATTCAGCCATCTGTAAGTTACCCGGTCCATATCATTATAGATATCCAGCATGACCCCCCATTGAGATCTGACAGGTTCTCAGAGTCTTCCTGGATTTTTTTATTTATTTATTTATTTTTTTATTGATGCTCCAAAAATGTAGAAATCAGTTTCAAAAGTTGCTAGGATTCTCCCCAATATTGATGTTAAAACACGCATCACATGGCAAGGAAAATACATGGAAGCACATACTCCTGATAGAGCCATAATTATTTTTCTTGTGTTTATCAGAAAAGCTCTCACCTGGACCTATGATCATGAGTATTCACACAATCTCACCAGTTTTCAATTTTTCAACACAAGCTGTTCACTGTTTGGAGATTATAGACAACACTTGAATTTATGCATTGCTTTACTACCATAAAAGAGTGCCATAAATCTCAACTTGTTTGATTTACCTTGCAGAAAATATGCTATCAATTATCAATCCCATTATGGGAATTTAATAATTTATTTTTGAGTTTATTACCTATGACTAATAAGTCAGACCAATGAGAATTGGTCATTACCTGTGAGCGAACTCTAGCACTGGACAAACGAAGTCTTGATCTCCAACCAGACTACTCAATGAGTCACGGTTTTTCATCCCATTGTTCTGATCTGTCCAATCCGTGTAATGGAAAATGGCTGCTTCTCTTGTGACATCACTTGCCTTGTCCATTGTAAGCCCCACTCCCACTAGGAATTCATTCCTAGTGATGAGACTCTGACCGCTGATATTAATTCCAGACACTCCACAAACAACAAAGAAGGTCCCTTCATCCGTGTTTAAGCCAATCATCACATCTTTCTTTGGAAAGTTACCAGTACTTAGAAGCACCTGCAGGGGGAAGAGAGAAGGTGATTTGGTGATTGTGATGCCAGATGTTTCTTTCTTTCTTTCTTTCTCAATAATTTGTGTATGTATGCTTATATATTTTAATGTATATACAAAATGGCCCATGTTTCTACAGTGAGAATGATTATTCACAAGCATAAAGCAAATTCAGCCCAAGGTCAGACTGTAACAATCAGAGTAATTGCAAAAAACCCATGAGCTACATCTCATACTTTATAGACCTCAGTTACACATAAAGGGTCCTGATAGTACATTAGCAAAACACTCAACAGATTCTATCCATTCATACATTTTTCTCCAATTCAGGGTTGCAGGGGTGGGGAACGGGGGTGGACTGGAGCATATACCAGCTGCTGAAATCTTCTCTCCAACAACATGGTAGCACAGCTTAGCTAGTTGCATCTGAACAAGCCACAGGACTTCTAGAACAATGTTCTTTGGACAGACAGGACCAAGCAAGATCCAGTGGTGATGGCAGAGTAAAATATAGGACCATCTGTTTGACAGCTAAAACTTGGTCAAAATAGAGCAATGCATCAGGACAAGGATTCTAATCACAGCAGCAAATCTACAGCAGAATGGCTGAAAAGAAAAGAATCAAGGTTTTGCATTGGCCCTCAACCTGACTGAAATGAAATGTTGTGGTGGGACCCTAACAGACCTGTGCACAAAGTAAAACCTAAGACTCAAAAGAAGCCTTTCTTTTTACTATGACTCTACAGACAATATTGCTTTATTTTTATTTATTTATTTTTAACATCATGCAGACCGGTTGTATATGATTTTTCTTTAAAACCATCAGAACTGAATTAATTTTAAGTATTAATTGCACTCATTTGAGCTCAGTGATTGATATTGTGAAAATATAATTCTTAAAGAAAGCAATTGCACAAAAGCAAATATGGATACCCACTTCAACTTCATCTGGTAGGAATTTCCCATCAACATGAGGGATAAAGGGAAGAGCCAATAGTAATGGCTGCTTGAGAACATCAAATTGCTTCATTACGATTTTTTTCACATCAGCCTGCTGCAGACAAGCTTCTAGATGAACTGGATCAGATGTTGGACACTCCAATAATCTTGCCAGCATAAAAGACCTGTAATATTGAAAAAGAAAAAAGCAAAGCAGTGAAAAAATAAAGAGAAATTTATAGTGCTAAACTTTCACTGTGGCTGTAGTAGCTTATTTACATAATGAATATGAACTATCTATTGTTTGTCTTAAAGATTTATGATTCTAATCACACTTTTACATTGGTCATTTATTTCTACCATTTTTTTAAATCAAAAATTGTTATTATATTTTCTTCTTTTTCACCTGTGTTCGGAAAAACAGATGAAATTGTGTCCCCCAAAGCAAGTTACATAGCAAAATGTTAATTTCGCTAAATGTTATATCCCTTGAAATTTTGTCTAAAATTATGAATGCCAATCTAATAATGGTTCTATGGGGTGTACAATCTGTACTTTCCAGTCATGTTTGAGAGGGTACAATATTTAAAAGTTTACAGCATTTAATGAATATGTGGATGTACAATGGAATCCCATAGACAGCATAAAAGTTTAACCTAGCTTACTGAAAAGTAAAGTCAGTAATTAAGTGCAATAAACCTGCATTCTTTTTAAAGGTCGCCAGGGGGTAATATCTGTGATTGCAAAACAGGCTTCCAGTCCTATGGAAGGCTATGGAAAGTTGGCTTTCTAACTGCATCTCTGGCCCTCCATCACTCTTTTTGAACAAAAAAAATTAAGTACATTTTGTAAGTCTTAGTCATTTTATGTTTCAGAAAACAGAATGCTCACTGGCCAACAACATGTGATGTTTTTAGCTAATGCAGTTTCACAGTCAGACCTGCCCCTACCATCTGCTTTCAAAATAACTAGTTGGCAAAAGCAAAGGTGCTCATCTCGAGACTTCATAACAGGACTTCAGAAACCAGTAGGTGACATCATGGTGGCTACAGCCATGTTTTATTTAAAAAAAAAATAAATATATATATATATAGTCAAAAAAATAGAATAAAAATAAATAAATTAATAAAGTTCTTTCATGTAACACAATCTAACTCAATGAAGTATCTCCTGAAATACATAATTTAAATATATCTCTCTGAGAAAAACAAACAAACAAAAAACCCCCCCAAAAAACCAACAACAACAAACAGCTAGCTTACCTTGATTACAGGTTATTAATGTGGGGCAGCACCAATGGTGGTAACAGTGGTTATCTTTGTCAATATAAAGTATATATTAACTAACTTGGAATATAGCCACAGTCTTAAGCACTTCTTAAATGTTATTAGTGTAGTCAGTCAAATTAAATCCATTCTCAATTTCTAGATAAGAGAAAGGCAAACTAGAAAAGCTGTTTTGTTGTTATTTTATTCCTGTATGTTATTTTTTTTCCCCCAACAAAAAGGATGATAACTCTCAGGATAACTTGATTATCACAGAAGGATAAGGAAGAGTCTGTGGAGCTAAACATACACATCTGCCTTTAAAACCTTAATTATAGTAATTGTGAATACAAACTGTCAATTGTCTTAAGCATTTATGATTCTAGTCACATTGACATTTTACATTTGCCTTACATTTATATATTTTTTATTAAAAAAAAAAGGTATTCCATATATTCCTTTTTTGTCTTTACCTGTGTTAATAAAAACATATCACCCCTCCCACCCCAAAAATAAAATAAATAAATACAACTAAAATAAAAACAAGTTACATACCAAAATTTGAACTGTAAATGTTATATACATTAATAGTTCCACTGTGCAGTTAACATGTAAATATTAAACAGAAGCATTTTTTTTCCAACACAAAGGTTGATAACCATAAAGATGACATGATTATCACTGATGTAAGTAGGAGTGCAGCCTCTCCTCTCTATCTGACACACATACAGGATATAAAATGGATAAAATAACAAACTGCACTATGGATGAAAGTGAACAAAGTTTAAGTGTGAGATAATGTTTTTCTCAAGTTAATAAAAATTACTCTTTATACTGCAATCAAAACCTTTGTGGGTAAAAAGCCAATCAAAATTCTTTATCACGCCTACACTTCAACAAGATTAAGAAAGAAGTCTTTCATCTGTTTCCTTTCACCACTATGTATTGCATAGCCACAAGGTGCTTGTTACTTTGATCTCTAAGAATAAGCTAAAGCTAAACCTGTCTTTATGCAGACAGACTGCTGTTTGCAAAGTATATTCAAATTTGGCAGACCCTTGTAAACTTAGCTGCAGCCTGGGACAGTAGCCAACCCCTCACTCTAGTAGGATATTTTTAACATTGTGGGATCTCTGCTGCCATTGACCTGAAGCACAAAACTAAACACCTCCATACCTGGTTAGTATAAGGCTGCAATGAAAAACACCATTGGTGAGCTGGCCGGCACTTCAAAAGTAGCCATAGCCATTGGTGTGTCTTCATTTTATGCCAAAATGTGGAGGGTAGTATTAATAAGAGTGTATTGGTACACAAGGTAAGTGAAAATGTTGACCTGCTGGATGAGCTAAAGGAAAAGTCATTGAGATTCATCCTCTGGACATCTTACTGAAAGCCCTTTAAGATTTTATAAATTTTAATTTAGTACTAGCCATGTGTTCAACAGACTTGTCATTTTGACAATCTGTTGAGTAGTTTGTGAAGTATATCAGTCTAGACCAACCAAGTGGCATATAAATAACCAAAGACTCAAGGCAAGACACACCCTACCTGTCCCAGGCCTCAGTTTGACTGACTGTGGCCCAGGGTGCATTAGGAGAGCCACTCTGCATCACAGCCCTTTGAAAAAGATCCTGGCTGCCGG
>JAMQGT020011244.1:0-19811 GCA_024447675.2 Pterophyllum scalare
ATGCTTCTCTTCTTTTATTCTTCCACACAAGTTCAGGGAAACTTGTCTACTTTAATTCAACATAACTGTCAGTGTTGCCAGGCAGCCTCTCCAATGTTTCACACTTCTTAGTGAAGAGGAAGAAAAGAGGGAGGAAAAATATAAAGTAGGACGAATTAATTAAAATTAATATTTAAATAGATTTTAGTTTTCATCCAGATTGTGTGTTCAGCATTTCCTCTTTTTGTTGTGGTCTTGTTACACTGTTCTGGTTACTCTGTGTGCAGTTCACTTGTAAAGTCAAACTCCAAGGCAGTTCAACCCTTTTCTTTCATATCTTATAGACTAAAAAAAATGATTATCGTAATTAGATTGAAGCTTTTATTTTAACTGAAATGCTGTATGCACATGCAGAGGGACACGCTCATCATTTGCAACTCAGTGGAGAGAGTGAAGGTGGGCAGAAGGGATGAATTCTACCCAAGTGAGCACATATGGGACATTAGCAAATTGAGACACAATGATGAGACCATTACCATCCCCGTTAAGAACGTGTCAGCTGCTGTTAAGAATATGTCCGAGCATGCATATGTGCAAGTATGCATATGCACATACTTTGTAAAGCAAAGTGTGTGTATGCGTGTATGTGTGTGTATTGAGTAAGGCTGTTCTGTAAGCCTTTGCAGCTGGGGTCATTTGCATGAATTTGGCTTGATGGAATTTCACATTTAATGGCTACTTGCCCTCCTGTCTGGGAGTCTAATCCCTAGAGACTCATCATGCAAACCCATCACACAGCTGCTAAACAAAGTGGAAAGGTTGAAGGGAAGTAGCAATGGCTGTAGTGAAAAACAGTGCATCCATTTGTTACAGCCTGTGATTGCTTGACATTTCCTTTTTTGTGTGTGTGCTAAACCTTTTTTGAGTATTCCCTAAATGTAAAGTTGTATTTGCAAGATCATGACCTGGGCTGGCTTCATCATCCTTTCTTACTCATTCCACTTGCCACTGTCACAGTGCCCCAGTCCAATATCTGACACCTAGTGCATCTAGTCTGTCCGTTGAGATGGTCGTTATTTGGTTGGCCACTGTGTCTGTTACCAACTTCTCTGCACTCATCACACACAAGTAAGACAATATTATTGTTTAGTGGCATTGTAATTAGGGGTGCTACGTCCAACCAACAACTGCAAACAAATAATGGGTGTAACTAATGTCCATCAGTTGGACATTATGATGTCACCCACTGGATGTCACCCACTGGATAGTGAAGTTCTGTTCTCAAGCCCTGAAATAAGCATGTTGACTGTCTACATCATGGTGATACCGAGTCATGTCAGTCTCAAGGTAGCCACACCCTAAAGCATTCGATGCTTTATTTGACATTTGACTCAAACATAAACCATTATTTTCAAAGTGAAATGTTTTACAGTTAGGTCCATAATTTGTTGGACAAAGTCACCATTTTTGTAGTTTTGACTCTGTAGACCCCGAGAGTGGATTTTAAATCAAAAAATCAATATGTAACTGAAGTAGACTTTCAGCTTTAGTTCAAGGGGTTTAACAAAAATTTGCATAAACTCCTCAGGAATTAGTCCCCCATGTTTAGGGGATCAAACATGGACAAGCTAACAAATGTTGTTAAAGCTGATAAATGGATGAAACTCCTTTGCAGTCGAAGACTGCCTGAAGCCCAGGACCCATGAACATAACACAATATTGTGTTTCCTCCCTTGAAATGCTTTACAATACTTTACAATAGTGCAGCCATATTTAGTTCCTGCTTGTTTGTGGGTCTTTCTGCATTCAGTTTTGTATTTAATAACTGTAAAGCATGCTCTGTTGGTCTTTTTCTGCACACAGAGGGCCTGTGCTTGCCAGTAGATGTTCAACAAATGTATTAGATCACCTGTCATAAAAACAAGAAAACACAAAATAATTTGGAAATCTGTCAAAAACTTGTTTAAAACAAAAATTATATTATTTATTAGGCAAATAACGAACTGAATTCAAGTTTTAAACCCAAATTTGAGTCGGCACACTGGACATTCAACCACTAAAAATACTTTTTTTCTGTTTAGGAATAGGAAATAACTCTAATCTTTATCAGAAAAAAAATAATGACGTGCTTTACTATTTTTTCAACTTTTTTATAAAATGGTAAATTTGAAAGTTTGTGGATAACAACAGTAATTACAATTTAGCATTAAAAATATCAATTTGATTAAAAAGGTTGCACATAGTGGTGGATTAACCATTAGAGAAACATAAAAAAATATTTTCCGAATTACCAATAATGTTAATTTAAGGCAGCTGTCTCATAAATCTTACGTTGAGTAGTGATATAATAAACTTGCTAAGCACTGCAGGTTTAAAGCACTTCAGCACTGGCTTTAAATTGTTTACTGGTTGCTTAGGTAAAGTTCAATTAGATTCAATTCAGTCTTATTTATATATTGCCAAATCACAACAAACAGTCGCCTCAGGGCGAGATCTAGATTAGGAAGTGGTACATCAAGTTAGGAGTCCTCTTTTAGTTGTATTGTTTTCCTTGAGCTGTAGAGCATCCACTGTTGACTTTATTTTTCTCAATTTCTCACCTCAAATATTTTGATTATATTTTGATATTTTGATTAAAACATATCAAACTGTTAAAGGTATAGCACATGTATGTTAACATTGCTGTATAGGTATATGATTGGGTTCAATTTCACCTATACAGTAAATTGAAACAGGGATATGACCGGGTTTGGATCACTCTTTGAAATGTAATGAGATTAAAAGATGTCTCACTTCACACAAGAGATAAGTTAATGAACCAGACAGTTGTGTTGAGTGGCATCCCTTGTCTTTCTTTCAAGATTATATGTGGTTAACTGAACCATATTCCCGATAGCCATCATCTCAATGCAATGTAATGTGTAAAGCTCCTAATAGACAAGAGTTGGTTTTACTCACTAGCAACATGTAGTTAGCAGATTGCTGAGCTGTTGAAAAATATTTAAAGTTTAAGAAATAAACAACCTTAGTTGGCACGGAAGCATGATGCAAGAAAGCTGCAACAGAAAAGTAAATTTGCACATCCAATATCTGATCAGAGAGTTGACATATAATGGCATAGCCAGTTACAAAGCTAAAAATGCTTTTCTATTATTTAAAATACTTCATCAAAACAAAGTAGCTTCTAAAATTTGGTTAAATTTAACTTTTCAAACAAATAGTAGACTGGGAGACATAACTAAAAAGTCCCCCCCAAAAAAACACTGAACCAGGCAATGAGAACCTCACATGGAGGTGTGGTTGTGCAAAAGGTACTGGTTAGCAAGCTATCAGTTAATTTGTGACGGCTTGTGATGACCATTCTGCTTGTTGCTCTTTCTTTTTTTCATTTCTGATTTCATGAAGGAGTTGGGCATAGTGATGCTCTCAGAGAGGAGCCACACCACATCACTGAGGCCTCTCTTTCTCTCTTTCTCTTTCTCTCTTTTTCTGTCTGGACTTTGAGCTGGTTTGTGACATAACTGGAGATTAAACATAAATATTTAGCTCACTGAATGGGGGAAAATATTAACCTAAATGGAGTCTTAAACAGATAACATTTTGGAGAGAGAGGTAGCATTGATTTAGTGACAAAATGCAAAGTGAAATGTGCCTTTCCTTTTTAATATACAGTTATTGTACTAGCAGTTAACAACTGTCTAAACAAAGCAATCATATAAACAATTGTACCACTCTATAATAATAAAAATGTTCTGATTAGTTTCTGATTTCAGAAGGAAACTTTTTTCTTCTTTTTTTTAATTTCCAGCAGTGAATGGCATTCAAACAACATGGCCACCCACTGGTGGTATGATGTTTGTGGATATTTGCCTTTTAGAAACTTCCTCTACACTTCCTCACAGGTAAGGTCCCCTTCAAGTATCAAGGTACTGTATGTAGAGTCATGTTGTAAATGGATTCACTGGAAGCTATCTGGAATTGATTTTATGCACCTATAATGAAAGAACAAGAGTTTAATGAGACATGCGACACCTGTGGGAGTGACTAAAGAGTTGGTGAGCAACTTGGACTCAGTAACATGTAACAAAACACATAGCTGTAGCTCTGTCATGACCCCCTAGTCTAGCACTTGGGGAAGTGTTTTCAGACTGATAATCCAAATGCACATTTACTCAGATTACTTCATGCCTGAGGATTATCAGCCATGACTTACCTCGTTTTTGCTGCTCAAATAAAGCTTTTACTGTTTTTTGTGTATATTCACTTGATTCACAGTAGGTGTTTGTGCACTTGCACAGAAGTGCAACATGGAAAAGATAGATAGATAGATAGATAGATAGATAGATAGATAGATAGATAGATAGATAGATAGATAGATAGATAGATAGATAGATAGATAGATAGATAGATAGATAGATAGATAGATAGATAGATAGATAGATAGATAGATAGATAGATAGATAGATAGATAGATAGATAGATAGATAGATAGATAGTGTGTTTGGAATTCCTTGGACTTGAGGACCAGACGGGTGTCAAAATTTAGCATCCAGCAGTGATTGGGTGAGATAATCACTCCAGCCCTGGACCCGGGGTTGGATTGATTGGAACTGGAAGGAGAAAATGTGAAGAAAAAGCAAGACAGGTGGTAATGGCCTCTGGTGATGTCCCGTATTTGTGCTTTGAAGTTGGTGTGTGTTGAGAAAGCAATGACATTTGGCTTTCAAATCCCACTCACCAAGCATAAACACACACACAGTCCCACCCACTTATAATCCACCTGCCACACACACAAACACAAAGCAAGAGCTTCACTTTTATTTAAAATAATAATGCTGGCCCAGCAGTTCAGCAGGCAGAGGTCATTCCCATATTGGATGTTAATAAGGTTGAGCTTCATTCCATAACTTTTTTAAATGGATTTTATTACTTTTCTGCCCTTTCCTGACTTTTCCCTATAGCTTCCTGGACTTGTTTATGATATGGATACCCAAATTATTCATCTTCAGTCAGTCATATACTATTGTTGCATTTTTTTATATTCCCAGGGGGGAAAAGGAAAAAGTCTGTTTTGGGTCATTTCTTTTCGATTCCCTGTGACGTATGCATCATTTGCACGCTGAGATCAGCAGTCTGACATGCAATCTGGTCTCGCTCAATCCCCCACTGTGCACAGCATGTGTGATTGAGTTTATGTTGTTGGCGCACTGGCACACTTGTGTTTATGTGTGATTGTGTGGCCAGAAGTTGTGGCTTAAACTCCATATTATTAGATCCACACATCAAAGCTTCCTGTTGCTGGCTTGATATAAAACAACAACACTGGCGAACACAACAGCAGCAACAACAATGCTTGTTTACGTGTTGTGATCCCAGAAGAATCCTGTCTGTGAAGATCTGGCAAGTATTTCAGGCACTTAAACATTTGCAGGCTGAGCTTCTCTCCATCACTGGGGGTGTGCTATATATACTACGTGGTGCTCACGAGATGGGGTACAGACATCTGTTCTAATGGAACTATTTAATTCCTTTGCCAAGACCACTAACTTGTTTTGATGGTGAAAGATATACAGTATGATATGATGATACAAAGCATGAGAAAAAGGTCCACAGGTGCACAGGTTTGAAGTATATATTATATGAAAGGAGAGACAAAGCCTTTTTCCCCCACAGGTTATCTCTGAGGTTTTCTCACAATTCAAATCTGCTACAAGAGTCCTTGGATTCCTCCAGAGCATGCTGCTGGTGTATTTCTGCTGTGTACTAAAAGCTCTGCTTGGGTCTAATCAGGTCATACATGTTTTACTGTCCGTAAAACATTAATAATGACAAATGATAAGAACAAAGATAATGCAATATGAATCAAATGTGTATATTGCACAGTTTGTCTTTACCTTCTCACCTCTGTGGTGCTCTGATCCATGATGATGTCTCAGAGGAATAACAGAGAGAGCAGATTTCTAATTAAAAGGAGGTGAGTGACTTCTAATTTATTATAATGGATTAAACGATGTCTCATGTGCCTGCTGTGCAGCACTTTGGTCAACATCTGTTGTGTTTAAATGTGTGATATAAATAAACCAACTTCATCTGACTATGTTTCCCATAAAATCTTGAATAACTGCAAGTGTAAAAACGTCCGACAATGACCTGAATGTGTCAATAATTTGTTTACACTTGCACATGTTTTGCTTGCTTATAGTGTTGAATTTGCTTGCTGCATGTTTAGGTTCTTTTTATTTTGGGTTGTGGCTGTCTGTTAGGTGTCCTTGCCCTAAGGTATGGTTGGTTGTTTATACCATTATGGCACCAGTGTCCTGATACTGTGTTTCATGACAAATAATGGCAAATGTTATAGTTAATAATATGTCGAATGTTGACATTTCAAGCTAAAATTTCAACCATCTGAATTACAGTAAGTTGGTATTTTCTGGTCTTTAATGTCAGTTAAATAAAGAAAAGATTACAGTAACACCAGATGGAAAGTTAGAAACAGGACTGATTTTTGGTGACTTATGCTTCCGAGTAGTAAAAAAGTAGTAAAATTTACTATAGAAATCAGAAGGAATTCTGCTTATATGAGGCACTTCAGTAAATGGTCAGTAGAACCTTTAGGTTTGTTTTTTTTTTGGCTCCAGTATACTATCTTCAGGGTGTAGCTAAGGCAAACAAAACAAAACAGGGGAGGACCTGCCTTTCAGAAACAGAGTGGGGGGATTAACCTTTAACACAGTATGCTGTATAGTGAGGGGCTGCTTGTCTCTCAGCCAAAAAACATTGAGAGCCTTCAGCCCCCCCCCCCACACACACACAATAAATACTTAAACATATGAGCTATGGATGCTCTCTTAGCACAAACTTCACATTTCCATCTTTAACCTATAATCCACACTTGCAGGATTCCCTCTTTATCTTCAGTTATGTAATAGACTTCAGTGTGGCCCACTGACTGATTCCAAGTGTATTCTCTCCAAGTGTGTGTGTGTGTTTTGTTTAAACCAAACACAGTTTATATCTAAAACATATTTACACTTTTAGATATCTTCTCCACCAATATATAGACAAACCAAATTCTAATTATCTAGCTTCCACAAATAGAGAACAAAAGTCAGGCATTGCAGAGTACCTAGGCTTTTGTGTGGATAGATTAATGAAGCAGCACTTGTGAGTCATGAAATTCACAGAAGGGTTACTGTACCCTCCTTGTTACACTTACAAATTTAAAGTGGCATCAGGGTTTATTGGTGTATTTGTATTAGGATACGCTTCCATAAAGGCACCTGCTTATAGTATGTTAACAATATTCTTGGTCCAAAACTCCACTGAAAGAGCTATTAAACAATGTCTGATCATACAGTTTCATGTCTCATATCTGCACACAGATTCTAAACTTTCAAGTTAATGTGCTTTTTTAAAAATGCTTATTCAAAATGCTGCCACTGAGCTGCAGTACTTTCATCTCCCTCTGTCAAGGACTGTTTCACTCATTTCTATTCCTACGCCCCTTTAATAAGTAATTTGAGTGCTAACACAGTGCAGCAGGCATAACTCAGCACAGTACTTTAGTATCCAAACATGTTATACGCATACACCCACAGAAAACACACACACACACACACAAAATGAGGTATGCACAAGAATCAACAGCGAACAACAGCCAGTGCACCTTCTTGAGGTCACAAGTAAGTTTTCCTATGACAGTAAAGCAACTACATAAATTCATATGATTAGTACCCCAGGATATTTTTACTTAGCATTTCATTATTGTAATTATTGTAGTTATTGAAATATCTATTGAAATGTATTCAGCCCAAAATACTTTTTTTTTTTTTTTTTAATTCAGTTTTAATCACACAGTAAGTAATTTCCACCCAATTCATTCGAGGAGTGGCCATAGTTAAAAACAATCATGAAAACTAACTGTGTGCCTGTTGAGAAGTGCGGTAATATTATAACTTTAACATGCCCATTAGCATTAGCTTGGTGGCCAGTAGCATGACTAAAGGAATATCATACTATTGACAGGCCAAAATGTGATATGAAAAATTTCATACCATCTTCAAGAAAACGCACTGCTCAAAAAAATTAAGGAAATGCTCGATTGTTGCGGTATAAACACAAAGTCAGTTAAAATTCAGGAATATAACTCTGTCCAATTAGGAAGCATAAACCATAGGGAATCCATCTCAGCTGCTTTGGTGCAAATCAAAGCCACAACAGGTGCAGTGGAGAGGCAACAAATGCATAAGTGCCCAGATGGGAATCATTTTGCAAGTGGAGGCCACAGACTACTGCTCTCTCCTTATCCCTCCTCTCTGATTTTCCTGTAGCTTTGATTTTTGCTAGTGTCCTTGTCACTGCTGGTAGCATGAAACTGTACCTGCAGCCCATTCAGATTGCACAGGTAGGTAGTAGGCAATGCCAGGAGATGGGCTATTATATGAGGAGAGCTGGATAGGGCAGGTATCTTTGTGTGAGGAGGAACAGACAGAGCACTGCCAGAGTCCAACAAAATGACCTACATCAGACTACTCACATGCATATTTCTGACCAAACTGTCAGAATCAGACTCCATGAGCATAGCATGAGGGCCTTTACTCCAGCACCCTGCAGCTTGATTGGCATTTGCCAGAGAACACCAAAACTGGCACTGGCACAGGCACACTTTTCTCTTTGCAGATGAGAGCAGGTTAAGACTGAACATGTGACAGATGTGAAAGAGCCTGAGGATGTCATGGTGAATGTTATGCCACATGCATCATCCAGTGTGACCGGCTGGGCAATGGGTCAGTAATGTTTGGGGAGACATATCTGCGGAGGGTCACACAGACTTCTGCATGATAGCCAACAGTATCCTGGCTGCTATTAGGTACCAGGATGAAATTTTCAGGTCCACAGTCAGAGCTTAAGCTGGTTCTGTGGACCCCATGTGGGGCCTTGTGTGGCCAGAGTGTATAAACAATTCCTGGATGATGAAGACATTGATGCCACTGACTGACTCTCACATTCCCCAGACCTGAATCCAGTTGAGAACCTCTGGGGCATTATGTGCTGGTGGATCCAATGCTGCCAAATAGTGACAAGGAATGTCCATGAGCTCACTGATAATCTAATTCAGGTCTAGGAGGAGATCCCCCATTTTTTCATAATAAAAGGCACAAAACTGTACTGTATGGTATGTGGTTCAGTCTAACCCTACACCCAAAAGGTTTATCTTGTCACAACTACCTCTGCAAAATAAAATCCCCTCTAATTCTAAGCCATATTTCAAAGATTTACCTGCCTTCTTGTCAAACAAATCCTGAGCAAAGGTTTAATTTTTAAACAATATAGCCTTGTGAATTAAGATGATTAAAAAACTGAAATTCAAATGATATGTTATAACTTTACTATGAGTAAAAGGTTGAGTTTGTGCTTGAGTTCAGGAAAAGTGTGAGTTGTATAAGAACATGTGCAAATGTAAACTGGTTTTTAACAGTATTCCTGTCTGCATACATACAACAGTAGAATCTCTTAAAGACAAAGAAATCTTGGCTCAGTTCTACCACTTGGAATTCATCCACAAAACATCAAACAGCTGGAACTTTAGAGCATGTCTTTGTTGGTCTCACAAAAGGAAAAAAGAGGAAGAAGGAAATCAGAGCATGTTTCCTAAATCACAGAAGGAAAACATGCCCCAAATTCTTGGTCATGGTTTTAGCTCAGATTTATATTTAATTTCCCTCTGCATTCAATTTTTTATTCCCCTTCTTTATCTGAGACCAAAGACAATTTTATGCCTCTATCTAAGAAAACCAAAGCTTTACTGAAAAGAGAAAGGAATATGCATATCCTTGAACAAAATGTAAAACACTATATTTGCCTGGTCTTGTACGATCTTTGGACTGTTTGACGTGTCCAAAGGTTAAGATTCATGCTAAAGATGGAATTTATTTACATTTTGACTCAGCACTGTGAGGATATCCTGGATCATTAAAAATGTAGCACAGTGAACGTATCAAAGCATTAAAAGCTGATGCCAAAATACAATACATGTCTCACAAATCTTACGGATTATCACTGGGGACACTAATGATAACTATTAGTGTCCTCGAATGTGTCACTCTCTTGATACTTTTGCAGAGTCACAGCCGGTATACACTATTTATTCTAAATTCTGCCACTAATGTCCTGGTTTAAAGAGTAAATTTGCACTGAAAATATCAATTTGATCTGTTTTGTTCCAATTTGACAGCTGCAGACAACTGCACAAGATGGGTTTTATAGCAATCCTCAGCTATTATTTGTGTTTGGGATAATTCTATGAATACCTCAACATAATATGAATATATGAATACCTAAGTATTCAATAGATTCAATATTTATATATTATATATATTATAGACCTATAAGGGTTAAGATTGTTTTTTTTTTACAATATGTAGATTCTGTAGTGAATCTCTCACATAGCACAAAGCCACGTGTTCACCTCCCTCCACATTATATCCCCACAGATTTATGCAGAGCCTGTTATGCGGAGAATAAATAGGCTTTTATTACAGAGAGCAAAAAACGCACACTTGGGCAGAATGAAAGAGGTAATGATTGTACCTACAACAAAATGGTGGCAACCCAGCTATGAGTGAGAGGTGGATTTGGAAGTAAACACTTTTACAACTTTTAGTTGCTTTCAGTTCCTTCAGGAAAAATCATACTGGGATCATGGCCTGAATCAACACTATATTCTCTGGGGATACGGTGGCAAATGAGGTTATCACATTTTCTGTTTGCCATTGAGCCTCCAGGAATTTTTAGTGGTGTCAAAAGTCACATCGCTCTTCATCCTCAGAAAACACTTATGAGATCCAACAAATACAAATTCTTTAACACCTCTTAGATAACTGATTTTTTTTTTAAAAAAAACTGGTACAACTAGTTGACCTGTTTTCAACACTTAAATGAATAATATGCGCGCGTTGTATCAGAGCATTTAAATGATGTACTGTACAGGTCAACATATGGTATTTTACAGTACTTGAGAAAGACATCAGTTCATCTGGTGCAACACCCACAAATACCACTCAGTACAGTGCTTTCTGATACAATACACTGGATGTTATTATTCACTGCCCCAAACAGTTTTTATTACATTACAGATTCTATATTTCAAAATGAACAGGCAAGACAATGTGAGAAGATCCCAAATTGATGGATAAAGAAAATGTGCTACACTTGTATGGAAGCAATAAAGTTCTGTCCATTGCTCTGTTGATCTAAGTGAACAAGGAAATAGTGAGATTCACAGTGAAACATCTGATTTCAGTAACTAGGCTAACATTATTACAAGGATGGTACATCATCGGAAATAATGTGTGACTTTCTTATTAGTTTAAAAGCTAAATAATCAGTGTGTGAACTGAGGCAGTGCTGATGGATTTATGCATACACGACAACAATATTTTGGAAAGAGGACTGTGGTGATTTATGTATCACTATAGAGCCGATGGACAGTGTAGACATGACAATAATATTTACACTAGTTACAGGGTAAAGACAATTAGTAGCATGTTCCCCTTACCAATATCTTAATATATAAAAATCTATATAGTGCTCTCCTTCACTTTCTCACTGATTTTCTTTCTTCTGAGTTTTCTGTTTTGTTTTTTTAGTCTCTTGCCCAATCTTTTTCCCTTTTAAAGATAGGACCAATTTATTTATGACATCAAGACAGAATAAAAACATTTGTTTCCCCATTGTTTAAGTTGCCTTTATGATATAGCATGATGCAGGTGCTTTGCATTTATTTGCACCACATTTCTGACATTATTATTTTTCTCATTAAACCCTGCAAAGCTCACCTATTATTCAATGGGTTCTTTTGGTTGTGGACTACAAACATTAATGCCCTTTCCACCGTCCCTTCTCTTCCACTCTATCTCTCTCTGTTACACCTTCTTCATTCCTTAATTGATGCTGCAATCAGTTATGTGAAGTCCTTGGAAACAGCTTCTATGAAGTTGGGTGCTGACAACAGGATGGTGAAGGTGCAAATGATTGAGAAAAGAGAAAATGCCACCAGACACAGCCGGTCCACTACTGCTGCTGCAAACTTCCACTCACTGCAGATAGCCTCAGCCTCATCCTGGTCCCGGAATCTCTGAGCTATGTACGACACCTCCTCCAAGATACGCTGGATCTCTGGTGGGGGGAAGCTCACTCCCATCCCCAGTGCTCCAACACCACTGCTAACATGTGGCTCAGCCTCTTCACTGGGGGAGCTGTGTGCACGTCCCCCAAGCGTCACCCCGGAGTCGCTGGAAGGTGGGCAGTGTGGGTTTTCTATGGGATGGTAAGTGCCAAAGTAGAGGCTCATGGAACCATTGGAGGTGCCTGAGGGTGGGCAGGACGTCTGTGACATTGGCACAGTAAGGCTTGGTACTGTTCCCATCTCTATGGAGCTGGTGCTGGAGTGGTGATGGGAGGTGTGACGATGTTTGTAACCCGGTCGCTTGCGCTCATCACCAGGTTGTTTCATACGGAGAAACCAGGCACACCAATTCAACAGAACCACCCGAACCTATAAAAGAGAGGAAAACTCAACACACAGGCACTATAATGCTTTTATTCAAACACAACCATGATGATTATCTTTTAATATAAGCTTCAGTCACTCACCCACTTAGGCATCTTTCCACCGTGAGGGTCATGATGGTGAAACTGCAGGACTATAACTGTAACAACCACAGACATCCCCACAATCATCATGGTGCTGGCAAAGTACTGGGCTGTTGAGTACACACACACACACAAAAAAAATCACTAACCTTTAATTTGATTTTCTCAGTTACATATGAGATCAATCATTTTAATACTTGTGGAATCTCTTTTTTCTCCTGTTTCTATTCATTTTATTACACTATGCTCATATTTATTAGCATGTACAAACAGATAAGATTGAATCAACTTAGAAAAATAGGCTGATTTCACACTCTATCATGAAAGGAAAGCAACTCTCCTCACTTTACAATATGCTATTTTGCCAAAGGGAAGAGATGCACACTTGAACTCAAGCTTGGTGAATAAAAGAAGAGCAAAACATTGTAACAAAACAGAGAATAAAGTAAACAAACCAAAAAAAACAGAGGAGGCAAAAAGATTCTCTTATCAGGGAGCAGTAACGGAGGGGGTCGAATAAGTGTGTAGGTGGAGTCTTGTTATTATTTGTTAGCATATTTAAAAGAAAGATAAAAGAGTAAATCTTCTTAAAGAAGAAAAGGAAAGAGAAGGCTAAAGAAGAAGTGGAACACGGAATAAGTCTGACATTGGTGTTAAAAAGTGTGCCTCTATAAAGAGGTCGAGTCAAGAGAAGAATGCAAGACAAAATTTATAGTAATTTAAAACATACAGTAATGACCCACAAAGCATATTATTATTCATGATGGAACAAACTAAATTATAAAGTTAATCAGAACACAATTAAAATGAACTAAGCCAAATGGTCTTGAACAAGATAAAGCAGGTCTGACTAAATAAACTATAGTGAAATTAACACACTTAGCTTATCTTGTGATTAAAGGCTGGCTGATAATAAAAGATATATGGGCTGATTCTTGCAGCAGGGCTGAAAATGTGCTTTAAATATTTACAGTTGAGTTCAAACAGTTACAGTAACTCGGGCACAGTGATTCAAAAGGACAAGTCATTTCAGTCCAGATACTAAAAAGTGTCCAATATTGCCTTGCAGCTAGTTCTTTGAGGAAAAAAATATTAAGACTTTATTGATTAAGCATTTATCAAACTTTTCTTGGCAAGAGTGGATGTCATTGCATTGATGCAGTAGTTACATTTAGCATGACCGAACTCCCTTTAAGTTGCAGCACTTACATAGTCAAAACATAATTCAAGGCATGTAAGCACACACTCCCACGCACGTATGATGACGGCTAAAGTAGGAACTCCGCAAAGCCTCTTTGTTTCTCCCCAGTGGAGAATAAGACATTTAACAACTTATTAATGTTGCTGACAGGTGGCAGTTATGGCCACCCAAATGTACTCCATCCTGCTACTGTATTTTGAGAATTATGTAAAGACACTCTCAAGCCACGCAAAGCAAAGCCTGGCCTGACCAAGGCTGGGTTTTTATTTAAGAGACTATATGCACTCATAGGCTATTTTGTTACGTGCACCTGTTCAACTGCCCATTAACACCCATTTTAGACACAGATGTGTAATATCAGGTTTAGCTAAAAAATAAAATAAAATAAAAAAGTCATCTGTATCTGATTGTTATCCCTTTTCTTCTAAGGCATAACAACCTGATCCAGGTTGCTCCTCCCTATTGAACATCCACGCATGCTTAAACATGTTACATGTACTCAGACACAGAAATATAACCCACCAATGAGGGGAACAGAGTCTGACGTGGCAGGCATGATCTCGGCCACCAGAAGCATGAAGACAGTTAGCGAAAGCAGCACAGTGATGCCTTGAGACACAGTGAGAGAGAACATGAGCAAATGCATAATGATACAATCAGGGTCACTGGTGTATGAAATTATTCTTGTAATTACTTATGTATGTAATCAGTTACGTTCTGGTGACTAAAACCATTTGTCAGACGGCGCCCCCTTTGACATGTTCAAGGTAGGTTACAGCTTCAAAACTCTCTGACTTTGTAGCTGGTGATTGCTCGCAGACAGATAGCTATTCATCAACCTTCTGCGCTGATAGAATACATTCATTTTTTTAAGTGTTTAAATGCATGAATTTATGCCTTTTGTAGACAAATATGCTTGCACTGTATGTGATTGCACCTTAATGTTTTCATGTACTGGTGTAAAGAGGTGACTGCATTCAAAAAATGCCTTTTACTAAAAACAGTACAAAAAGATTAATTCCTCCTCTTGTTCCTGTTTTACTTTAGACCAATAGCAATTATTTCAAGAGTTAATAAAGCTTGATCAGTATTCTATATCTGAGGCAATTATATATATTTTTTTGTTGTTGCTTATTTGCCAATATATGTGCACCACTACACATCTGCAGTAAGCATGTTCAGCATCTCCCTCTCACCCAGAGAGATCTTTTCTCCTGAGTCTGCAGGTAAAAGGAAGACCAGCAGGGCCAAGCCAGAGATAAGCACACAGGGAATGAGCAGATTCAGTCCATAATACAGAGTCCTGCGGCGCATAGTGACTGTAAAAGTCACATCAGGGTAGGGCTCCTTACAGCACTCGTAGTACAGCTCATTACGCTTGGCTGGCACACCTGAGAGACACAAACACAGATGTGTTTTTGTGGAACTACCCTCATTTAAATATTTGTTGCAATGTAAACCCAGTCACCATGTGACAATTTACTTTCAACTGTAAGGATTCTCTTTCCTTATGAATGGAGGAACTGACTGAAGAAAAAAGCAAAATATCTGGAATATCCCAAAAAGCCCCATTCCTGAATTAAATGAACCAAATTATATTAATTCCACCCTGAAACCTTCCACTGGAGGCAGTCTGAGATAAATTAGCTTTTGAATTGTACCTGGTATTTACTTTCACTTTGTATTAAAATGTTTGGCAAAATAAAGGACAATAAAGTAGAATTTTCTCTCCTTGAGGTTCAACTCCAGGGAAGTGACTAGCTGCACTCACATATGGCCTAGCTACACTCATTCCAAAGTGTCAAACACTTCCTCTTCTATGCCATCTGGTTCTGTCTGACACCCATTTCAAGCTAACCATCACCCCAGGGGCCCTGGCACTGGGATCTCCTTCTGCTCTGTCCCAGCTGGAAACTCTCGAGAGGCCTTCCAAAACTTCTCCCATTCATTATAGTCTATTCATTATAGTTCATTTTGTAAGTTGGCAAAGCCTCATGTCAGTGTAATAACAGTGAGTGCAAAGGTATATAATGTATAGCAACTGCTTGGTCAGTTATGCCTGAGTATTTTAGCTTTTCATTTTTAAAAAATGAACAAAAATATTGATCTAAGAAAACCAGTGATGTAACACCTCCATCTTTCATGGCAGACTAAATGAAGCATTTTTAATGCAGTGTTCTGACTTTCTTTGCAGAAACTGTTATTAAAAAAAAAATTAATCTCATCTCAGCACAGAGACAGAGAAAATGCTTTAGAATTATGTATAGGTAGATTTTGAGTTAAAATATAACAAGTGTCCAGCTGATTGCTACAGTTAAAGTGTTGAACAAAAATGCCCTCTTACCCACAAGATCCCACTCCCCATTTGGGATGTAAGTGGATGTGTCCACATCGAGCATCTGGAGGTCCAGAAGCCAGCCGTTGTGCGTCCATGAGCCAAACTTCAAGTCACACTTCTGCACATCGAAGGGAAACCAACGCACATCGATGTAACAGGTGCTCTTCAGGATGCCAGGTGGAATATACTGGCAGTTACCTGAAGCATTCACCAGTACGTTGGTGTGAAAGGTGGCATCAAACCTTTCATCCGCACTGGGGAGGAAGCAAAGGACATCACTTTTTAAAACATTCATTTTTTGCCACCTAATAATCTAACCTCGTGAGTAATGCAAGCTCTGACGGAAGATGGAACAAAAAAGCACTTTTGTCATTTCTGTTTGTTTGTAGCTGTTAAAATCAGTTTTAAAGTCTATCTTAAAGTGGTGCTGGTGTGCCCATATGTATATCTTTCTTGCTCCAACAATTCCTGATCTCCACAATGGCCCTGAAGCTTTTCTTTGCTCTAGGAAACAGCAAAATGCACAATGCCTTTTTCTGTTTAAAAAAATGGGTGACACCTGGGTCAGGGTGCCAGTCCACGATGGGGCTCACACAGACACCAACACCGTGCTGCCTTCCTTCATGAGACCCTTGTTACAAAACCAAAACAAAAAAGCTAATTAACCCATTAGATTGGCCCACATCTTAAGTATTGTTAGTACTTTTGTGACAGTATTTGTGATCTGAAAATTGGAGCCAAGTGCCAAAAACTATAGTTCTTTAAGTGACCTCTTGAGACTGGCTAGTGAGACAATCCTTATGGGCTACTATGTTAAATAAAAATCTTCACCACAGCAACAGTCATGTTTACAGCCTGGTCTCTATAGCTAATAATTTTACAGGATGGGCGATGCCATCTTTCATGTGCAGTCTGCAGTGGCAACAGGGAGCAGTCAAGTTATACATCTACACTTCCCTCAACCATCCTGCAACTACACACCTTCACAGCGTATGAAAACAGCTTCATGCTAAATATGCAGTTACAAGAACCAAATAGAGTATCGGTAGGTGATCCTTCATTCAAGGTTTTGCAGCTCATTGCCTGCTGCAGTGACTAAAGGCCCATTTTGGAAAGACTGAATAAGTAACATCTGAAACATTGAAAGCTGGATGGATCTGCTTCACTGACAATATTCCCAGTGAAGTACCAAAAACCAATGAATTATTTGACATTAAATCTGTAAGTCATAAACATGCACTTGGGGATAGATGCTTACAGTAAAGAATATCCCTGCACATAACCTTGGTTGTACTTCAGCTCTGGTACTCCACTTGAACTCCAATTAAATATTAAAGAGCATTTCCTCCGGTATTGGTGGGAATGTGAAGTCCCTAATAAAGTGCCAGAGGCAAAACCTGAACTTTTAAAGAATTTACAGTATATAACAAAACTTTTAATACAAACTAAACTTCCAATGCGACTAGCTGGAAAAAAGTACTATATCAGGAAAATATAGAAAATAAGGGTTGCCATTATTCTTTTTTGGATTATCATTTTCTCTGTAACAAACTAATACTATTTAGTTAATAGCTGGATTACAGTTTCTCTTGATCTTCTTCAATCAGCAACAATGAAAAGTATACAAAATTATGCAACAAAAGGAGTAAGAGTTTCTGAAAAAAAATGGGAAAAAATTGTTAGTTGTAAGTATGTTTGTAGCAACAAATCAGGAACTTTTAATTTATTTACCTAAATTATTGCTTCAGGACTAACCTGAAGAAGCAGACAGTGGTGATTAAAAAATGGTGCAAAATGTAAACCTCACAAAAACACTGATGCTGTGGAGAATATGAACAGCAAGGAAGCAAAATGGATGGTTACTACATTTTACTGCTGTACTTTGCAATAAGAATAATATCTTTTGGTATAAATTGTGTATTTATTGCATAAAAATAAACACATGCAAACTATTAGACATGCCCTGTATTTATTATTGTGAGCCATATAACAGCCCTCTGGAGATACAGTTCTTACAGTTCACATCACACCACTTAAATGAATGCATAACGCCAAACATGGAACTCTACTGTACATAAATACACAAAAGGCACACACAATGCACCCATGAATGCACACACACATGTGCGCGCACACACACACACACACACACACACACACACACACACACACACACACACACACACACACACACAACACACACACACGCACACACACAGAGACACACAGTCCCCAGGTGAGATAAAATCAGTGTGTCTGAATATCTTGCAGCAGTATTGAGCCCCGACAAAAGAACGTGGCCTGCATCTTAACCAAAGTTTAGAGATGGCTCCATGTTTTTTGTACCTGCCTCTTCTCAGATTGAGTGACTGACCTTTGTTCTTTGGGGTCAAGTGTTACATTTTATGTCTCTGCTGTGTGTGTTGCTATTAGCTCTGGACCCTGCAGGTACCGAGGGAGGAATGTGTGGGTTGGCAAAGGTGGAGCCATGCAATGAATTATTCAAGGCTTCGGCCTTACTTTATCTGGATGTGCACACTTTCCTGCAATCAGCGCTTACACACATCGCAGTAGAGGATGTCCTGAAGTGTTTGTGTGTGAGTGCATGTTGGAAAGTACACATTGTTCCTAAATTGTGTAATGGCAAATTTCAGTTTTCACTTAAGATACTTTCCTTGACTTTTTTTGCCATGTAAAGATTATAATGATTAAAACTTCATACAACTGGACAAGTGATATCCCTGGGAGAAAGAAAAGCTGTCATGCTCACATGCACAGGCAAAACAACACTCTGGACATGTCAGAGTGCAAGAGGGAAAGAGAGACTGACCGATAGTGACAATGGTGGCAGTGACAGGTTTCTGCACCATGGGACATGAGTCACCAAGCTTCATTCTCACTAACTCAACACCTGACGCTCAATAACAAAAAGAAGGAAGTCTGTTGGGTGTGAGGGAGAAAAAAAGCCTTGCAGAGTGAACAAATTATCAACATTAGAAAGCATTAAAAATATGCAAAAGATAGCTGTCTTTAAATAATAATATGTAAAATATAATATTATGGACCTTAAATGTTTACTCTAAAGCTTTTGACTGATGCTTGTCATCATATTACATGAGGTGAACAGGCAACAAGGGGTATTACAGTATTCTTTTTTCTAAATAGCTGTTATTATTTCATCAGATCAATCTTTTTACTAAAACTGGCAAAGGTGGAATAAAACAGAGATACAGAATGTGTATTTCTCCAGAGGAAACAGCTAACACCTTCCCTGAAGCTTTTAGTGAAGCATAGTTGAGAACTACACAAGGTCAGTGCCTCAGACTCAGAATGGCTGCATGCAGTACAGACCAATCTGTCCATGTGCATTATGTCATATCCCAGAGATATAGCTTTCTACTAAGCAGCCTTGGGGCATCATGACTTTAGATTTTCTGTTTGACAACCTCGAGGCTCCAGAAGACAGAACAGCGGTAGATAGCATAGCAGTGTTAAATGGATTACTTATTACCTTAATTCATCATCAAATCATCAAGTAAAGAAGGAAACCGGACAAAAGAAGACGTGGAAGGTAACGCAGTAATGATATATTGTCAGTGTGCAGTTTTTGCTTTTATATAAATATATGAATATATATAT
>JAMQGT020011245.1:0-21376 GCA_024447675.2 Pterophyllum scalare
TATGTCTCATCTACTGGACACATAGTATTGCTTATACTTCAAAAGAGGGCAAGTAGTAAAAGGTATCAGACCATATTCCAAGCCAGACTAACTGGGCATGTGGCTTACATTTGTAGTGATATGGTTATCAAGCAAAAGATGGCTGGTTTGAGTGTGGGAGGAGGCCTAAATCTGTTGGTGGCTGTGTCTGAGGAAGAGCATCTGGTCGTAAAAATCGTGCCCAAACATCTATTGACCCCTTGAGAGAATTAGGGGGTGGCTAAAAGTTGTTTTCTGATCCAATGCCATAACGCAGCCGGTGGCAGTAATATACCATAGGGCCCAGATGACCCCTGCACTTTGGGGCTCAAATGGGCATGTCCACTGTATGTCCCAGTACCAGTGTGAGCATGTCTGGAAACCAGCATAATGCCCACACCTAGAGTGTGGGCGTACTGGGGTATACTGCGGGCCTCTGCCGACATTGTGGTGCCCAGGTGTAAATGGGAAATGTTGAGCACTGAAGGCACAGTTACACAATGCCTCATTCACCCAAGCACTTCTTTCTCTAAGCTTAAGTGATTTCTATCTAACAATAACACATCGGAGAACAACTTGGGTTGGATATTTTGGCATGCAGACAGGAGCAACCAGGGATCGAACCGCCAAACTTCTGATTGGTGGGTGACCTCCTCTACCTCCTGAACTATAGCTACCCCCACCCCACTCTGCATTTTAGATGTATAAGGCACATCTAAAATGTGGCTTGTTGGTACTGGGCTGCCCACTGTGGGCTATAAGGTTCTGCCCTCAGTGCCCCACACTGTGGGCCCCAAGGGGGCATGTTCGCTGGGTATGAACCTCAAATTTGTTATTATTTAGCAAAACACTATCGGTCCTTCCTACCTCTTAGCAGGTGTATAACCGTGTTTCCCACACTAAGGGTGACTGATTTTGTGCAGGTGACCCCGGTGCTTCCGCATGGCACATTCTCTGCCGTGACGCTGAACAAGCCACTGGTCTCCCTTGCTAGCACATACTGGCAATCACCCAGGAAAGAGTAGCAATGACCGTCAAATGTCACATAGCTGAGGGTCGCCTGTTGCCACACATACACCAGCACAGACAGACCGGCTACAGTGCCAGCGACGCTCATTGCACACACTGCAGGAAAAAGAAAGAAGGGTTAAATAATTACATTTTAAAGAATTTTGATGCACTCAGATAACTTCATATATTACCATGTGTTGCAGTCTTTAGTGATGGTGTCATTACTGTAATAAATTCGGCCATTGTGGTGACATGGGCATTCATCTGGCAGAACACAGTGATCTCCCTGGAGGAAAGAATAGAAGACATAATATAAAGTACTCAAAACTCAGCATTTTGGGGTCATGATCAAGGACTAGAGGTCTAGTAGTTGTTTAAATAGTTTAAGCTAATTTGTAAGATTTGTGTCTAAACTCCTAAAACACAGCAAAAATTTAATTTGGAATTGGTTATTTAAAAATGACATTAGGAAAACTGCTCCCTACAGACCAACTTTTATCTTATTCGCTACCCCTCATTAACGAAAGGTCTGAACAGCAGGTGGGTGGAGCTTCTGAATCTTGGCCATGTATTATATTAGCATCCATCATTGGAACAGAAAACATGGAAAAGCATAATAGGTTGCCTCTAAGAAACAGCCTCTACTGTATACACCTGAGGAAACCATATCACCAATATAATAATCATTATAAACATAATTATTTGAATTTTTAACTTTGCTCAGTTACAACAAAATAAACAGCTCTAATTTTTTATAGTAGTTTCATTTTAATTGAGAGAGTCAGAATATGAACCAAAAATCTGGAAAAAATAAACATTATATACAGTGGTGTGAAAAAGTGTTTGCCCCCTTCCTCATTTCCTGTTTTTTTGCATGTTTGTCACACTTAAGTGTTTTGGAACATCAAACCAATTTAAACAATAGTCAAGGACAACACAAGTAAACACAAAATGCAATTTGTAAATGAAGGTGTTTATTATTAAAGGTGAAAAAAAATCCAAACCATCATGGCCCTGTGTGAAAAAGTGATTGCCCCCTAAACCTAATAACTGGTTGGGCCACCCTTAGCAGCAACAACTGCAACCAAGCGTTTGCGATAACTTGCAATGAGGCTTTTACAGCGTACTGGTAGGAATTTTGGCCCACTCATCTTTGCAGAATTGTCCTAATTCAGTTACATTAGAGGGTTTTCGAGCATGAACGGCCTTTTTAAGGTCATACCACAACATCTCAATAGGATCCAGGTCAGGACTTTGGCTAGGCCACTCCAAAGTCTTCGTTTTGTTTTTCTTCAGCCATTCAGTGGTGGACTTGCTGGTGTGTTTCAGTCATTGTCCTGCTGCAGAACCCAAGTTCGTTTCAGCTTGAGTACACGAACAGATGGTCGGACATTCTCCTTCAGGATCTCTTGGTAGACAGCAGAATTCATAGTTCCATTTATCACAGCAAGTCTTCCAGGTCCTGACGCAGCAAAACAGCCCCAGACCATCACACTACCACCACCATATTTTACTGTTGGTATAATGTTCTTTTTCTGAAATGCAGTGTTCCTTTTACGCCAGATGTAATGGGACACACACCTTCCAAAGAGTTCCACTTTTGTCTCATCGGTCCACAGAATGTTTTCCCAAAAGTCTTGGGGATCATCAAGATGTGTTTTGGAAAAATTGAGACGAGCTTTAATGTTCTTTTTGCTCAGCAGTGGTTTTCTCCTTGGAACTCTGCCATGCAGGCCATTTTTGCCCAGTCTTTTTCTGATGGTGGAGGCATGAACGCTGACCTTAACTGAGGCAAGTGAGGCCTGCAGTTCTTTGGACGTTGTTGTGGGGTCTTTTGTGACCTCTTGGATGAGTCGTCGCTGCGCTCTTGGGGTAATTTTGGGCGGCCGGCCACTCCTGGGAAGGTTCACCACTGTTCCATGTCTTCGCCATTTGTGGATAATGGCTCTCACTGTGGTTCGCTGGATTCCCAAAGCTTTGGAAATGGCTTTATAACCCTTTCCAGACTGATATATCTCAATTACTTTCTTTCTCAATTGTTCCTGAATTTCTTTGGATCTCGGCATGATGTGTAGCTTTTAAGGATCTTCTGGTGGACCTTACTGTGTCAGGCAGCTCCTATTTAAGTGATGTCTTGATTGAGAACAGGTGTGGCAATAATCAGGCCTGGGTGTGGCTGAGAAATTGAACTCAGGTGTGAAAAACCACAGTTATAGTATGTTTTAACAAGGGGGGCAATAACTTTTCACACAGGGCCATGATGGTTTGGATTTTTTTTTTCACCTTTAATAATAAACACCTTCATTTACAAATTGCATTTTGTGTTTACTTGTGTTGTCCTTGACTATTGTTTAAATTGGTTTGATGTTCCGAAACACTTAAGTGTGACAAACATGCAAAAAAACAGGAAATGAGGAAGGGGGCAAACACTTTTTCACACCACTGTAAATAGTCATAAATTGATTTCCATGACATTGAGTGAAATAAGTATTTGATCCCCAAGAAAAACATGACTTAGTACTTGGTGGAGAAATCTTTGTTGGCAAGCATAGTGGTAAGATTTTTTTTGTAGCTCAAACAGGCCACCAGATTTGCACACTTGTCAGGAAGGAGTTTTGGCCCACTCTTTATAGAAACTCTCAACTTGAAGCTGCAGCTCCCTCCACAGATTTTCTGACTAAGAACTGGCTAGGCCACTCCGTGACCTTAATGTGCCCCTTCTTCTTCAGCCACTCCTTTGTCGCCTTGGTGGTATGTTTTGGGTCATTGTCATGCTGGAAGACCCATCCAAGACCCATCTTCAGTGTTCTGGCTGAGGGAAGGAGGTTCTTGTCCAAGATTTTAAAGAGATGGCCCCTCAATGTGGTGAAGTTGTCATGTTTTCACCTCTGTGCTTGACTGTTGGAGTGGTGTTCTTTTGCATCAACTTGCCCTGCCGTGTTTGGAAGAGGAGAAATACTGAGTGCAGCCCAAGAGCTCAATTTTGGTTTTATCTGACTACAGCACTTTTCCCCAGGCATTCTCTGAATCATTTAGATGTTCACTGGCAAAGTTAAGACAGGCCTGTATATGTGCTTTTTTAGCAGGCGGATCGATTCTGGAGCTGCAAGATTTACCATCCCTTACAGCGTGGCATATTACCAATGGCGTTCCTGTGGTCCCAACTGCCTTCAGCTCATTAACAAGCTTCTCCCGTGTAGTTTTGGGCTGCTCCACCACCTTTCTTATGATCATCCACATCCATGAACGAAGCTCTTGCATGGAGCTCCAGACTGAGGGCGATTGATGGAACATTTTATATTTCTTCCGTTTCCAAATAATCACAGTTTTCACCTTCTCACCAAGCTTCCTTGCTGATAGTCTTGTAGCCCATTCCAGCCTTGTGCTGCTCTACGATCTTGTCCCTGGTGTCCTTTGACAGCTCTTTGGTCTTGCATGGTGGTGGAGAGGTTGGAAAGGAAGAAATTGATTCTGTGGACGAGGTGTGCTTTATACACATAACGAGTTGAGATCAGGAGTATCTGTTATTGATTGATTGATTGTAATCTGTGTGCTGCATGGGCACACAGCCAATCTGCAGGATCCAAAATTCTGCCTGGGATGTAGGGGATCTAATACTTACTTCACTCAATGACATGCAAATCAATTTAGCACTTTTATGTAATGTGTTTTTTCTAGACTTTTGGTTAATATTCTGCCTCTCTTCTGAAACTACCATAAAAATGAGAGACTATTCATTTCTATGGAAGTGAACAAACTTACAAATTCAGCTGGGGATTGTTATTTCACCCCCATTGTATTCATTTCTTCTGGAAGAAAATCCTGCAGTTGATACATTAACCTACACAAATTCAAAAATGTGAAAGGTTTTACCCACTAGTAAGACAGTTCCCCGTGGACAGACACAGCCAGAGAGGGGCTCTCTACAGCTTGACTGTGAGACGCTTGACCCCTGCTGTTGGCCAGGAGGGTCCAGAGCTCGAGCAGGTGAGCAGGCAGGAGCGTGGGGAGTAGACTAGAGTGCCAGGACACTGGTTCACCTCCTCACAGAGCTCCTGGGTGCAGTTAAACAACCCCTGCTCACACACACTATTGAGGGAAGAGGAGAGGGAGCTGAATTAGTTCTGATAACTACTGAATGATATTAACTTGACATTTATAGGTCTATTAAGAATTATTTAAATGTTTTTATTGACAAGTTTGGTTTAGCAGAAAGAAAAGTGAATAAAAGTATATGCTTAATAGTCATGGCACTAAAACCAACATTGCTCAGTGAAAGTTTACTATTATCAGTACATTTTTAATCTTCTATTACTAAACTCTAAACAGCAGCTGAGGTGTGAAGATAATCATAATGATTCACTTGAATCAACAGCCAAGGTTTGTAATTTAAGGATGACTTGATATACTGTATGTCATACTTAATATCTCGGTAATGATTAACCAAAATTTCCCATTTCCTCATAGCAGTTATTCAGGCCAGACAGATATCACAAGCTCAAAGGAAACGAGTCACGTACAAAACGGACTATGTACAGATAAGCATTTTCCAATACATTAAAATCAGAGCGAAATTAATTTGTAATCTGACTAGTGTAACTCACTGAGTCATCAGTAAGTGACCTAGTCCCACAGGGTAAAGACCACTGTCGTTATGTGGTGAAGAAATGCAATGAAATCAACCTATCCTGTATTAGTGAGCAGGAACATAGAGTGATTTCATCAGAGCTCTTGCACCACGAGGGACTCCAGCATACAACACACTTTCCATGCACAGGAATATGTTCATAAAACTGGGCCAATATGGCATTGTAGTCTTACAGTAATGAAAACATGTTTACTTCAACTGATTCTTTATGACAGTTACCGCACGATAAAAGCTGCACTCAGATAGCCATAAAAGAGAAAGGGTTGCTTTTATGATGTACTGTTAGAAAGAGACTAGGTCAGATAGAAATTGGACTGAAGTAACCAAAGTAATTTAGTGTGTCTACATTTGTACTGTGGGTTTAATATTTCAAGAAAGATCAGTCCAAAAGTATCTGACAGTGATGTGTTTTTATCTTGCAAGTCTAATTGTAAAGAAATAAAAGTGTGTAGCTGTAGAAGGGTGAGTAACAAAAATGCAAAGTCTCACAATTTCTTCTGCTACATACCAGGTGTTACAATTATTTTGAACCACGTCCCCCAGGTGAATACATCTTGTCTCCTTGCATGCAGGGGCACAAAGAGATGGGAACACACTGACCCTGATGGTCCTGCACTAGTTCTGGTGGGCACTGGCAACCTGGAACACACATTCTTTGACCACCACTGTCATCACAGCTCCAGCCCTGTCTCAAATCTGAGCATGAGCTCCCACAAGCACGACCACACTCCTGGTACACCTGACCCCCTGAACAATGGATTGCTGGAGAGAAGGGAAAGGATAGGGTAACGTAGGATTATTTTAAATACATTTTATTACAAAAACATTCATTTTGTCTCTAGAAAGTAATATTTTCCCTGAGCATCAAGACCAAATGTAGCAACGTTATTTTGTCAGCTCTGTTCATAAAGATTAGGCCAAGTCGATTTCTACATCTGTTATCTGAGGTCACAGTTGTCTATTTTCTACCTGACAACTGAATGAACTGTCAAAATGAGGGAGTCAGTTCATTAGAAGGAGACCAACTTTCCAAATTCACCAAGAATGAAGGGAATTGTTCATAAAAATCTTGAAAAGCCTCACAGCCAATGGCCTTCCAACTTACTGCAGAAGGTGTGGTTGCGCCACTGGACCACAACACCTTCCTGAGCACAGTGTCGGGCATAGGCAGTGAGAACAGTGCAGTGACAAGCTCCCTGTGTAACACAGCTGCAAACCTCTGACAAGCAGAGACGGAAGTATGGCTCCCTCTCCACCAGGTCATGACACATCTGCAATATCAGAGATGGAGGTGCATGTGTGAATAAAGGAGAAGGACACAAACTCCTGAGATACTACCAGAAGTTCCCATCACACTGACCTGAAAGATGGGGCTGTGTATGACAGCACACACTGTCTCAGCATACTGTCTCCTCTGAGTGTACGTGGAGCAGGTGTCTGGCGGAGCTCCTCCAGGCGGAGCGCAGTGCTCTGTTGTGAATTTTCCAACAAAGGATGTCACACTGTTCTCCACGTCTCCTTCTGGGGTGGTAAAGTCGTCACGCTGGTTCCAGGTCATTGTTCCACACAGGCCACGCACCTTAAATATGTCATATACTCATTACCAACAGTGGAGGATTAATTTCATGTTATGGAATTGCTTGAACACAGTGCTTTGTGGTTATTTAATGCCTACCACCTGGCGATAGCTCTATGCTTTCCAAGCTGCCACATAATAAATAGTGTCTGGTTTCTTTGGAGATTACAGGTTATTTAATCCTCCAGCAAGCTGAGACTGGTGCATCTTATACAACAACCACTTGGGGATCAAAACTGAAAAGTGCCAAATTTGGTGGCTGCAAAAAACAAAAACTCTTTGTTTGGTCTCTTTGACAGCTGTGCAGTGGAGGAATTTTGATGTAACACCCATTTATTTTGTTAAAGCTTGAAGGTGTAGCCTCTTTGAGTTACAGAGAAATTGCTAATCTGCAGTAACAGAGTCACTAAACTGCACTTCTGAACCATGTTTGTGGTACTGGTTGCTCTGACAAATAGTATTCCTCCAGAGTCAAAACTTCAAAATGGTAGTCCACAAACAAGTGGGTTACATCATGGTGGCTATGAGCATCTTTGATATATAAGGTTAGAATTAGACAATAAAATAAAAACATCAGGAGTAGTTACAAGGCTACCTTGTTTGCAAAGCCAGGCTGCAGGGTGATGAGGGCCAGTGGTCCATCTAGGTACCAGAGAATCTGGGCTCCAAAAGTCTGGATGAGGAGAAATGAAGAGGAGGCCCTCAGCACAGCTAGATCCCCTGTTACCAAGGGCACAGTCTCCCTCTGCCCATTCAGTCTCACTGTACCTGAAAGTAACAATATCAGCTATAACCAATCAGAATGCAGTCAGCATATTCAAATAAGAATTCTCTCAATAATATGTAAGTCCAAGTGTGTGTTTTAAACTTCAATTTCAGGTATTACTCTTTAATAGTTTGACGTTCAAACATTGCTTCAGATTTCAGTGTGCAAAAAAAGGCCTGAAAGTAGGTCAATAAACAACTTTTAAAAAAATTATTTGAAAAAGTATTTGATATACGAAGCAAAAATTTCACAGCAATCATTATATAGTTCGATCTTTGGACCATAACATTTTTACGCAAATCGGAGAAGGTCGAGCAGAAAATATTCTAAAAATCTGATGATTTGAGATGGAACGATCCAGGTGTCAGTATCTGTATGATGCACCCTGCAGTCTACCATTTCCAACCCAGTTTGCTAGTTAGCTGGCAAATTGACATTTTTAAACATTTTCCCATCTCATCCAAATATGGTTGCTTTGGGGTCTAAAAAAAAAAAACATAGTTAGCCCAGATGCTAAAATGAAGTACCTGCTTGATCATTAGGACCTCAAAGGCAAAGGTGTGATGTGTTGGTGGCTAAATCCATCTTTCCTATACAGTCTATGGTCTAGAGCAGGGGTGGGCAAACTACGGCTCGTGGGCCACACCTGGCCAGTTGGTCTTTTTAATCCGGCCCGCCAAATATTGGTAGAGAATTGCCCAAATCAAGTCATATCATAATTATAACTGATGTTGAGGATTCTGAGAATTGCTACAACAAAACTAACACCAGACTTCGGTGCACTGGCAAAAAACACGATGTTCCCACTAAAAGTAAATGTAAATATTAACACTGTAATGCCTTTTTTTATGTTTAATATGTATGCATCTGATGCTGGCCCTGCACATCTGTCAAATTTCAAAAAGTCAATATGGCCCAAGAGCCAAAAAGTTTGCCCACCCCTGGTCTAGAGCAATATGAATTGCTTTGCTGGATATAGCTACCATGTTCACCTAAAAAGAGCAGTAAGAGAAAAAACAATCTACAGCATCTGAATGATTTCCTGTGGCTCTATCAAGCAAACTGTCATACTGTATAGCTGACTCACCAGTGTCTGTGATGGTGACTGTGGTCCTGAGAGCTGTGACTGACATCTCTTTTAGACATCCCACTCCTCCTTCCTTTCCCTTACCTGCTACACATTCTCCACAGCGCACACTCACAACTACCTTCCTGTCAACAAAGTCCTGAAAACACACAGAGCATAAAATCAAAAGAAGCGTGGCTGCGACATACAGAAATGCACCTCATAGTGTCTGATTACATTTCTCTACATGTATCTCACCTCCACAGCAATGAAGGAGCAGTCTCTTCCTAGCAGTGAATACCTCTTTTTGTCAAAAGTGGTCACCTGTATAGACCCCATCAGGATGCACTCGGCTGCACACTTCTCCCCAGTACACTGCCATTGACCTGCGCTGCACACACTGTCAAGGTAAAGGGAGAAAAAGTTGACTGTAAATGGGCAAAGGGTTAACAGATGACGAGGTGACAGGAAGACACCAAACCACACTCATTCCCCCCTCACCACGTGTTGCATCTCTGCTGTATTTTGTCCCCTGACTGGTATGTGCGTCTGCGATGAAAACAAGGACAATCATCTCTTTTCAGACACTTTCCCTGATGAAAGTAGAGGCCTGGAGGACACTCGCATCCCCCAACACACTCATCCCTGCACTGGCCCATAGCTGCAGCAGGCCCGGGGGACTGTGGAGAAGTGCAAGTGGGAGGACAGGAGGACATGCAGTCTGAAAACACTTGACCTCTGGGACAGACACGCCCTGAAAAGACAAAGTGTTCATTATATTTTAAATGTTATCAGAAAAATTTGGATATGTTGCACATATTTATGTTAAACACTTTTAGAAAAATTATTTCTGAAATTAAAAGAATAACAATGCTAATGATACTGTGATGTTCAGAAATTATTAGCAAGAGAAGCTATTAGCTATCAGCCAAATTTATCTGATAAATTTGGCAGATAGCATACACTGATAGCATAATTATAGGCCAATCTTGAACCTTCCTTTTCTCTCAAAAATTCTTGAAAGAGTAGTTGTAAAACAGCTAACTGTTCATTTGCAGAGGATCTGTTTGTTAAAGAGCTTCAGTCAGGTTTTAGAATTCATCATTATAAATAACAAATTGAACTGAATTGAAACTATAACTCTTATTTGTTGTCTTTTTTGCAAATTTGTTAAACTCAAAACCTAAGTGCTGTTAGGTGGGTCTGTAACCACAAGTGCGTAAAAGTATACAGAAGATCAATTGCACAATTAGTTCTACTTATTGATACAATCTTTTATTTTAAAAAATCAGTAATTGTCACTAAAAGGTTATGGTGGCCCTAAATGTAAACAGATTGACTAGGACTTATATAGCCACTAGCTCACTGGGGCTACTAATAGCAAATGTTAACCATGGATTACCTCTATTGCTGAAATCTGAAGCCAGCATGGCAGGGTCAAAAACTGCAATTCCTCAAATGGTCACTGTAGACTAACTTAAAAAGCAAGTTAGCCCCTATAGATCTTACATTAAAATATAGATTTCTGTGTCAGTGCAATGGACTATAACATTTTATGGATGCACCTTGCTAACCAAGTCGATAGCTTTAGCTAAGTGGTCAGTAAGACTGAAAAAACACCATATAAATACATGTACTCAGAATGTCATTCTAATTGGAATTTAGTGACTTCAGGCTCCTAAAAACCAAGATAGCATGAGCTAATATGCTGAAAGACAGACTCTAAAATGTGGGTCAAACAAATGGGTGACATCATGTTGGCAACATTCCTTTTTTAAAATAATGTCTATGATGTTAGCTAAATTTTGTGTAATCTGCTTTGTCAAATTGATTCACTGACTGGTCAGCAAGACAGTTGTCTTTCTGTGCTATGTTGAAGAATTTACCATGACATGATGATTGTGCTGCTGTAGGGCCTCCCTTTTTATCAAATGTAACCAGAGGATCACTTTAAAGGGCTAAGGGAGGGAAAGTTAGAGGACTAGTGTAACATTTGCTCACCACACAGGGTGGGTGTTCTCCACATTAGGATGAGGTGTTGTTGGGTACACTCTCGGGCGTAGCTAGCCAGGGTGTCACACACTGCCCCTTCTCTCTCTTTGGGGGGCAGGCTGCAATACAGGTAAAGACAGGTGTCTATGTAGGCTGCTGGGTCCAGCTGAAAAACACAAAAACAGTAACTTATCTTACAGGAAACAATGTGTCATTTAGACAAAACGTTCTTTGATATGCTTGTACTAGCATTATGTTGTTTATTTATTTTAGACTGTACTGTTGTAATTCTTTATCCTGCTGCTGTAACACAATAATTCCCTTTGTGGGATTGATCTGTCTGTAAGTCCACAGAATCATATTTGATGCCAGGAGTCGTAAAAGTCGGAGAAATTAACATCTTGCACAAAGTAGCTCTCATTAATGTCTTTTTAAAGCATTGATTGCATATATTTCCTAGGAAATTGGATACTTGTTTTATAAAAGAATGTGCAGAATAGATGCAGGCATTATAAACCTATATGTATAAAACACAATATTTTAAAATGAATGCACCATGGGGTAAAAGTAAAGTCAAAGACAGGTAGACAATACAGCCAAAGTCATTTGTCAGTTCATGCCTTATTTACCTCAATTTTAATACAGTGTAACCATGACAAGTCATTAGTCTTTAATGCAGTTTCAAGGCTTTCATGCAGTATAGCCCTTCCCTTTCTTGGAACTTTAACAGTAAACCTGGTCAGTTATTTACTTTGAGTTGGTTTTTACAGCCTGATAGTCTCAGAAATTTACACAAGATTTACAGTTGTGGTCAGAAGTTTACATGCACTTAAATCTCATAATCTCATAGTGATTTGGAGGGGGTTAATGAGTTCCTTGAGCTGTTCTTTTTCTAGGGTGGAATGATTGTACAGCATAAATCTGTAATGACTTTTTTTTTTTAAAAAACAAGGATTGGGTACACAATTTATTTTGGATTTTGTCTAATCCACAAGGTAAAAATTATACATACAGGCTCAAATATATACACCCTCACTAATATTTGATCAAATGTCCTGTAGTAAGATGATTTTGGTACCCATTAACACTTTTCTGGCATAATTCTGGCTGGATATTTGACCACTTGTCTTGGCAGAATTGATAAAATTAATTTAAATTTGTTGGTTTAAAACCCAACTGTTAAGCATAGTCCACAAATATTCAATAGGGTTGAAGTTGGGGCTTTGGGAAGGCAGATTACCATGAATTAATGTTAGCTTGCTTTATTCCAGACCAAATTTGGATGAGTGTTTGGGATAATTTTCCTTTTGGAAAACTCAGATAAGTCCAAATTTCAAATATCTAGCTGTTGATTTGAGGTGAAGCTGAAAAATTTGGAAGTAGTCCTCCTTCATTATTCTTAGGTTTGAAAGCTTCACCTTACTCCTCCAAATGTTGTGGTGGTCAAGTAGCTCGATCTTTGTCTTGAAGGTGTGGATTTTGAATACTGGTGTTTCCAGTTCCTTGCAGGTTCCTGGATTGCTCTTGACCATCCCAATCAATTTCCTCTCATCTGAGGGCGACAGTTTGGGTCTTCTCCCAGACCTTGGCAAAATTGTAACTTTTACTTACATGCAATTATTTGAACTGATGATTTAAGAATCTGCAGTTGTTCAGAAATGGCTCCAAGATATCTTCCCAGCTTGTATAAATCTATATGTCTCCTTCTTTGGAGAGCTCCTTGGACTTTCCCATTGTTCTGAGTACTAGTCAATCCAATCAGAGCTGTCAAACAAATTCTTTATATGTACTACCAGTTTATATTAACTACCAGTTTTAGTCAATCATGGTCACTAAGGAGATGTTAATAGGCCTTGGCCTTTTCAAGTTAAAAGACACTGTAGAGCTTTCAGCATCACTTATGTATAAAATGTATCTACAGTGCCAGTCAAAATTTTGGACACAAATGGGTAAGTGTGTACAAACTTTTGACTGGTATTGTGTATGTTTGAGCCTTTGCATAATTTTCACCATGTGAGGATTTTGCCATGTCTGGCAGATTTTGCAAACAAGAGTGACCAGCAAGGAGCAGCAGGGAGGCAAGGTGCAACAAGGCCCAGACCCAGGTCCAGCCACACACACACACACATTCACCCACCCATATGCACCCACGAAGACTGTGACAAATGGAAAAAGACACACATTCATCCACATCCACCCACCCTTTGAAGTGAGGGTAAGTGAATACCCCCCCAGGGCCAAGAGTGACCCCAGGGGACAGTGGCGAAGGCACCCTGGAGCACCGCAGCACCCAAGATCGGTACCACCACCCCCCACTGCAGAGGGCAGCCTGCTTGACACCAGACACTCATTCACTCAACAACAGACACAAAAAAGAGACAAGAAAAACTGGTCTGAGTTGGAAACTCGGTGCCCTGTCCACCCCAACTACTCCACAACCCCAGGGCCCCAGACCCCGAGCCCCACAGAGGAAGACCAGCATCCGCCACCCCAAGCATCCCAGGCCACACCCCAAGACTACAAGGCAGCACCCACCAAGCTGTCAGAGAGGTGTTTATAGTAAGGCTTTTAAAGCAGTTATGATGCTTAATACTGGGGCTAATGAAAGGTAGATCTGAAATTTTTACTTTTCCACAAAGTGCATGTTCTAGATCCAGCCATGAGCTGGAATGAGTTTGACTTGATCCACTTTGAAATGTACTGCAATCTACTGCCTTAGAAATAGTAATAAAGGTTTGGTTGTTCTATAGCACATTTTAAAACAACAAGGTTGACCAAAGTGCTTTACAAGTTAACAACAAAATAAACAAGATAGATCCATAGACTAATAAAATGAATAGAGTAAAGCATAAAAACAGAAACTCCAAAATAAATTACAATTTATGCACCCAATCCTTGTTTTTTAAAGTCATTAAAGATGTTTGCTGTACAATCATTTCACCCTGGAAAATAAATCAGTTCAAAGAAATCATTAAAAGGCCCAAATTACCATGACATTCATGCCCATTATCATATAAACGTCTGACCATAACTGTATATCTTAGTGTCCCAAAGCTATCAATCTAGTGAAAAGCAAAGGTTATGACTGTGAGAAGCATTAGAGGTCTCTGACCTGGAGATGGCAATGAGTGAAGGGGTCTTCTAGCAGTTGGTGGCAAACTGACCCTGCTTGTCGCTGTAGTGCGGAGTCTCCTGTCACATCACAGCTGTGACCGAGCTCAGCTGCATCACTGCAGCCCTGACAGAAGCATGGAACATAGAGGCTCACCAATCAGGGTCACATTTCAGAAATGCACATTTATTTCAAAGACAACAGAAGTATTGCAGAAGTCTACATTCACACCAAAATAAGTAATGAAATCCTTTAACTCCATATGTATGTTTTAATGGTTGATGGCTGAAGTATGGACTCATAGTACAAGTATCAAAGTGATTTGGCTGCGTCAAGTGTGAATTTAATGACTGCTATGGACTGTCTCATTTGGCAAAATAATAATGACAACAGAAGCCTGAAACGCTGCAGTACTTCATCGTGCTGGTCCGGGACTTTCCATGAGTTCCCGAAGCTGGCTGCATACTGGGACACGGATCCATCCACTGTGGTGAAATCATCTATGGTGGCCAGATACAGAGAGATTACTAATGTGGTGCAAAGGTCTGTGACACCTAAAAGTGTTTCCGTTAGCAAAGTTAAATCAAGAAAAAGTGAGTGAGCCAGCTATGAAGACAGAAAAAAGAAAAAAAAAATTTGATTGCAAGTGTGTATGTATTGCACTGCGCTCACCATCAGCATTGTTGTTGTAGACTCCACAGAGCCCCCTAGTGGCTGCCATGTGTTCAGCGGTCACTGTCAGGTATACTGTGTTTGCCAAATCAAATTTCACTCTGACCCCCAGGCCACTCTCCACAAACACAAAATCTCCCAGCCAATGTACACTTACTCCTGCAAGAAATTAATTTTTAAAAAAAACAATTTTTAATTTTAATGTAATAGGAAGTATCAAAAACACATCCTGGTGTGGAAAAATGCAGGAAATCCTGGTATCAAATATACTCTTTCCTATCTATTAAAGCATTGTATTGTTGTACTAATAAACAGATAAACTTATATATTAGAATTTATAGGGTGCAATAAACTGATTTGAATTTGAATGTGAATGTGTACTGCACTGCATGTACGTATAATGTACATGCTGCCACACTGCACACAGTGGCAGTGGAGCAATTTGTCATCTGAATAGCTGGTCTTGTGCCAAAAAGGGATTTCCGATATTTGACAAAAAATTATTGCTGGTGTTTATATTGTTATAAATGACTTCGTGACCTATAATCTGTCAAGCATATCTCAAACATTATCTCTCTTGAATGATATAAATTCATTTTGAGTCATAAAGAATATTCCTGTCACATGGTAGAAGCTGCAATCAGTTCTTGGCAACACCGGGCGCTAGTGTTGCCAACTTAGCGACATTATTGCTAGATTTCAGACCCCCCCCCCTTTGTTCCAGTGATTTCTGCGACTTTTGGAGAGTTTTGGAGGAAGGCCAGAAACCTCCACTGTCACCGTGTTTTGTGTATACACAGTGCTTGTACTGTGTCCCTTCGTACGCTATGGCATCGCCCAGACCTCGCTTAAGCACTGAGGGAGACACCCTCTCTTGATTCTTCCTTTAGTGACTGTTCTACTGTCCCTTTACTGTTTGCAACACTGTAAATTTCCCACAATGTGGGACAAATAAAGGATCGTCGTATCTTAAATTCTTTCATATAGTTAAGAAAGGTGTTGGTTTTTCCTGCCACAGGGACAAGGAGCTATGTCAGGAAAGAGCGTGATACAGAGCAATTCTGTGTGGAAAAAACCATAACACCTAGGAACCCCAGATTCAGGAAAACTCTATGGCTATGCACCGGTGTTCGGCATTAAATCTAATTACACTTGAACACTTTTACCAAGAAAAATTTGGGAAACTTCCCAATGTATGTTGGATCATACTGTCAAGAAGTTGTAATTGCTGCCAATAGTGACCAAGTACTAGGTGACGTGTGAATATTTATCTACACTTTTTTTTTTTCTCCAAATGTTTAGCAGGCATTTTTGTATTTTTTTAATCTAGGCTCACATTGTCTGTTTAATAATATCTGGCAGGAGGGGAAAGAGCTTTGAGTTACAGCTGTGAATATTTTTACCATTTTGGAAAAGTGGCTCTCCATTTGGAACAGGTAGATTATTCAGTGTTAAATTTCTGTGATGAACTGAAACCAAGTCAAGACCCATCATCATCCTTAGTGCCTGAAAGCAAAGAGCCACAGACAGATATAGAGAACATGAATACGCAGGTTAGAAGTTAGAAGTATATTATAAAGAAAAGTACACATGATGATTACTATACATTCAAAATTGGGAAGTGACTGCTTTGATCAGTAGGTGTTCTGACACAACCAGCTGTCTGCTAGACTAAACCACTGCTGATTTTAATTACTTATTTGGACCCCTTGTTTATGTCTGAGCTGTTGGTGCCAACAAAACTGCTGCTGTGTGGTCCAGATCTAAGAAGTTTGTGCTTCAGTTTTGGTCTGTTACTAAGCAACAAAAAGTAGTTAGCTGTATCTGTGCAATGTACCCATACAGTTAGCAGATGCTGCTTGTAAACCAAGCTTAGTAGTAGTTACTGATGCCATCCTTTCATCTAAATATGATCACTTCTGGCTCCAAAACACAAGATCTCAGTGGTTATAAACCAAAAGTGGAATCTACTGGCCACTGTGACAGTGGCAATGTCTTTTATATACTGTCTATTGTAACTGCTATTATTTATTTATACCTATAACAATGCACAAAATGTCATTGCTGAGTGTGGAACACAATACCTTACTGCAGTCTTCTCGCCCATCACAAACTGTACTGATGTAAACAGCCCAGGTGCTATCAGTTGATGAGGCCAGCAGGTAGGTACAGCTGCCCTGGAAGTGGAAGTGCTTCCTGTCAAAAGTACGGTAGTGGACTCCACCCCAGGACATGCAGGTGGCCGAGCTCTGAGGAACCCTGGCACTACCCAACAAACCAATACGCACCACAGGAGAGGTTTGGGAATCTGCAGAGAAGAAGACTGTCTAGATTAACCAGCAGCTGCAATATTACTGAAAATGTCAACTAGATGGAATTTGAAAAATAGATGAATAAATTGCACTGAATTTAGCTCTAATATATGTGTGTACATGCTTTCTAACCTGGAAGCAAAGTGTAGGTGCAAGACAAACAGGTTTCGTCTGAAGCATTCTTCCAGCTCAGTCCCCACAGGGTGCTGCAGCACTGCTCCATGAGCATAAGTGAGGAATTATGAGCTCCAGGGAATTCCTCACAGTTCCATGTAGAGTAGCATTGACCACGCACACTCACAGCTGGGATGCCAAAGATACACGGATGGGTTTAAAAAAATGATAGAACAAGAAAATGGAGAGAAAGGAAAGTTGAGAAAAGAAAATGTAAGTGCAGTGGAAAATCATGGTTATAGTCACTGTCTTGTTTCATAAATTCAAAACTGTACTTAATTTGAAGCAGTGACATAAAATTTGTAATCCTTTTAAAAAACATACTTTAAAAAAAACATAATCAGTTTGAACCTGAGCTGGGTTGAATTAACAAGAAAATGAAGGAACATGTAAAGGCTGTTATTTTTAGAGTGCTAACTTTTGAGACAAAGAAACAACCAACATATATATATATATATATATATATATATATATATATATATATATATATATATATATATATATATATATATATATATATATATATATATATATGTATATATATATATATATATATATATATATATATATATATTTCAACCAGCCACCCTTCGGGGAAGCTCATTTCTGCCGCTTGTATTCGTGATATCATTCTTTCGGTCACTACCCAAAGCTCATGACCATAGGTGACGACAGGGATGTAGTCTGACCAGTAAATTGACAGCTTTGCTTTCACCCTGAGCTCCCTCTTCACAACGACGGATCAGTGCAGTGTCTGCTTCACTGTGAGCGGGAGGCCACCGCCTGATGAAGTCAACAGGACCGCATCATCCGCAAAGAGCAGAAATGAGATTCTGAGGCCACCAAGCTGGGAGCCTTCTGTCACTTGGCTATGCCATAAAAATTGTTAACAAGATCGTGACAAAAGGTGGCCCTGTTGAAGTGCAACACCCACAGGAAACTAGGCTGACTTATTGCAAGCTATATCAACCAAGTTCTCGCTGCGGTTGTACAGCAGCAAGAGCTGTGGCCAGACACCCCATTCTCCCACAGGATACCCCAAGGGACGTGGTCAAATGCCTTCTCCGAGTCCATAAAACACATGTAGACTGGATGGGCAAACCCCTACTCACCATCAAACATCCTTGATAGGATGAAGTGCTGGTCCAGTGTTCTGCAACCAGGATGAAATCTTGAATCTGAGATTCGACTAATAGATGGGCCCTCCTTTCCAGCACCCTGGCATAGATCTTACCGGGCAGGCTGAAGAGTGTGGTCCCCTGACAGTTGGAGCACACCCTCTGGTCGCCTTCTTAAAGATGGGGACCACCAACCCGGTCTGTCAATCCAGCGGCACCGCCACAGATCTCCACACAGTATTGCTGAGGCGTGTCAACCAAGACAGCCCTATAGCATTCCACCATTTGCCACCAAGGAGTTGTTTAAACACCTCAGTGACTTCACCCCCAGTGATGGGCGAGTCATCCCCCTCATCCCCAGACCCTGCTTCCACTACAGAAGGCATGTCAGTGGGATTAAGGAGGTCCTCGAATCCATTCCCTCCACCGCCTGACTATAGCCTCAGTTGAAGTCAGCAGCGCCCCACCCGACACTATAAACTGTGTGAGTAGAGCACTGCTTTCCCCTCCTGAGTCTGCCTGATGGTTTGCCAGAATCACTTCAAGGCCATCCAAAAGTCTTTTTCCATGGCCTCACCGAACTCCTACCACACCCAAGTTTTTGCTTCGGCCACCACCTGAGCCGCGTTCTCACTTGGCCTGCTGGTACCCATCAGCTGCCTCCAGAGTCCCACAGGCTAACCAAGCCCGATAGGACTCCTTCTTCAGCTTGATGGCTCCCTTCACCTCTGGTGACCACCATCTGGTTCAGGGATTACCACCACAACAGGCACCAACCACCTTGCAGCCACAGCTCTAGAGCAGCAGTCTCAACAATGGAGGTGTAGAACATGGTCCATTCTGGACTCAATGTCCTCAGCCTCCCTCAGAATGCTGTCGAAGTTCTGCCGGAGGTGGGAGTTGAAGATCTCGCAGACTGGGGCCTCTGCCAGGCGTTCCCAGCGCACCCTCACAATACGTTTAGGTGCGCTGGGTCTGTCCAGCATCCTCACGCGCCACCTGATCCAACTCACCACCAGGTGGTGATCAGTTGACAGCTCAGCTCCTCTCTTCACCCGAGTGTCCAGAATATACAGCCGCAGATCTGATGATACAATTACAAAATCGATCCTTGACCTGCAACCTAGGGTGTCCTGGTGCCACGTGCACTTATGGACATCCTTATGTTCACCTCGCCACCTCTCACTGAGGGCAACTGCAGGACTGGAACAGAGTCCAGCCCCTCTCCAGGAGCCTAGTTCTAGAGCCCAGGCCATGCATTGAGTGTGAGCCTGACTATATCTAGCCAGTATCTCTCAACCTCACGCACTAGCTCAGGCTCCTTCAGATAGATAGCTACATGACCGCAGACACCTGTCTTCCCTGTTTGTTTTGTTGTGTGTCTTCTTTCGGATGGTTGGCTGAACGAAATTTCGTTATACTGTGATGGAATGATGTTGCTATAATTCGTTGTATGATGTTTAATTTCGTTGTACGTACAATGACAATAAAGTTCTATCTATTGATCTATCCTTCCCCACCAGAGAAGTGACATTCCATGTCCCAATAGTCAGTCTCAATAGCCGGGGATCAGTCTGCCAGGGCTACCACCTAGGGCCACCGCCCAACACACATTGCACCCAACTCCTACAACGCCTCCTGTGGGTGGTGGGCCTACAGAAGGATATAAATTTTACAAAATGACAATAATATAGCTCGTTCATTTCTAGACCTCACCTTCAGCGCAGCGTTGGCCACCCCACCCTTCACAACATGCTCTCACTGTTGTGAAGGGTGGGGTGGCACGCCTGCTGAAGGTGAGGTCTGAGAAAATGAACGAGCTATATTATTGTCATTTTGTAAAATTTATATCCTTCTGTAGGCCCACTCCCACCCACAGGAGGCGTTGTAGGAGTTGGGTGCAATGTGTGTTGGGCGGCGGCCAAGGGTGGTAGCCTCCTGGCAGACTTGATCCCCGGCTATTGAGACTGACTATTGGGACATGGAATGTCACTTCTCTGGTGGGAAGGATCGATCAATAGATAGAACTTTATTGTCATTATACGTACAAAGAAATTAAACATCATACAACGAATTATCAGAACATCATTCCATCCATAATATAACGAAATTTCCGCTTCCGCCCAACCATCCGAAAGAAGACACACAACAAAACAAACAGGGAAGACAGGTGTACTGCGGTCATGTAGCTATCTATCTGAAGGAGCGAGCTCAGTGCGTGAGGTTGAGAGATACTGGCTAGATATAGTCAGGCTCACCTCAATGCATGGCCTGGGCTCTAGAACTAGGCTCCTGGAGAGGGGCTGAGACTCTGTTCCAGTCTGGAGTTGCCCTCGGTGAGAGGTGGCGAGGTGAACATAAGAATGTGGCATGAGCCAGACGCGGCGCCAGGACACCCTAGGTTGCAGATCAAGGATCGATTTTGTAATACGTATGATTAAGATCTGCGGCTGTTGTATTCTGGACACAGGTGAAGAGAGGAGCTGAGCTGATCACCACCTGGTGGTGAGTTGGATCAGGTGGCACATGAGGATGCTGGACAGAGCCCAGCGCACCCAAACGTATTGTGAGGATGTGCGTGGCAATGCCTGAGCAGAGGCCCCAGTCCACGAGATCTTCAACTCCCACCTCCGGCAGACAGTTGACAGCATTCCAAGGGAGGCTGAGGACATTGAGTCCAGATGGACCATGTTCTGCACCTCCATTGTTGAGACTGCTGCTCTGTCGGCTGCGGTGGTAATCCCTGAACCAGATGGTAATTCGAGGGTGAAGAGAGCTATTACGTTGAAGAAGGAGTCCTATGGGGCTTGGTTAGCCTGTGACTCTAGAGGCAGCTGATGGTCTCAGGCTGAAACGTGGGCTGGGTGGCCTAAGCCATTGTGGTTCGGTTGGTGAAGGCCATTGGATGTAA